>VSMD01029610.1:220171-254395 GCA_008750895.1 Mirza zaza
TCTCTCTCTCTCTCTCTCTCTTTCTCTTTCTCTCTCTCTCTCTCTCTCTCTCTCTCTCTCTCTTTCTCTCTTTTCTCTTTCTCTCTCTCTCTCGCTCCATATATATATATATATTATATATATATATACACATATACACACACACACACACACACACTCTTTTATTTTTTAGTGAAGTACTAGCTTCAATAAAAAAATAAATAAATAAAAGGGCCAGGTGTGGTGACTCATGCCTGAGTTCAAGACCAGCCTGCACAACATAGCAAGACCCCATCTCTACCAAAAAAATTAAAAATGAGCCAGGCATGGTGGCACTTGCCTATAATCCTGGCTACTCCAGAGACTGAAGCAGAAGAATCGCTTGAGCCCAGGAGTTCAAGGTTGTAGTGAGCTCTGATGCCACCACTTCACTCCAGCCTGGGTGACAGAGACCGGGTCTCTAAACAAAACAGACACATAGTGTAATTAAACATTTTCCTGAACTATGTCTTTTGAAAAGGGGGAAAGTGGGGTTTATTCAGTACACCATTGTAATCTGAAAGTGGAAATAAAGTACAGAAAGTTCAGTGAGATTCATTCATTAGCTGTGATTCCAGAACAGTCTGTCTCTGGGCCTTTATGCTATTCCCCAATTGAATAGAACAGAAAAGAGTCAGAATATGGACTTCCAGTTTCTCTAAGAATGTGGAATTGTATTGTTTCATACCCTAAGTGAAAGCCTAGCATAGCAAAAATCAGGGGTGGGGGTGGATATCTAAAAGAACTAGAATGGAGGGACACTTCTAAGACATCAAATATGTTAAATATTTTACAAGGATTTGATATGTTATTATATCAAAGAATACTTCAAGTTGTGAATGGCTGGGGTACTTTTCTGCCCTCTTTGTAGCTCTAACATTGGCAGTCCCAAGTTGAGTTGATACATTTTTCAAAATCATTGCATAAATAAAATCAATTTATAAATATTTATAAACTTATTTCATTAATCCTTTTCTGGTCGAGTGTCATCAAGCTGCTTAAGTCCAAGAAATTAAAAATAATAAATGAAATAAACTCTTGAAAGAGTCTTCCTGTGGTACTAAAATTTACCAGATATGACTGAACTCATGTAGCTTTTCTGCCCACAGTTAAATTGCAATGACAGTTACAGATTCCAGAGGCTTAGACTGAATGCAACACATTAGTTTATTTAAACTTTTAATGCTACTCTTCAGTTAACACTGTTCATCTGCCCTTTCCATATCTGTCATAGTATTTTAGTCCCTTTTTTATCACACTGTAATGATTTTTACCTACTCCTAAATTGTCCCCTGTCTGCCTGCCTTCAGGTGTTGGTTAATTCATCCTCTACACAGTCCTTGGATTAATAACTAGAATGCTTTGTTATTTTTATTAATCCTCTGGTTTAGAAAACAGAAAATTTATTACTTGTCATTGCAGTCCAGAATTCTTTTGCAAATATTCAAGGCTGCTTCTGGTCATCACAGAGATGGGTCCCAAGCTACATTTTGGCTCAAAAACAACTCTGCTCGGTGTTTCTGGGCCCTTTGTGGATTTGAGTTATGCAACCTTTTGAGCACAGACTTTTGATCACAGTTCTTCTTAGAGCTCCAGGTTACCACTTCCCAAGTGTGAACTGGAGTTCACACTTTGGCTGAAACCAGGTTTCCGTCTAGGATCTATCTCACTGTTTCTCAAATGGGGGATTTTGCCCTTGAGGAGACATTTGGCAATATCTGGAGACATTTTTGTTTCTCACAACTGGGAGGTTGCTACTGGCATCTAGTGGGTAGAAGCCAGGGATGCTGTTAAACATCCTCCAATGCATAAGACAGTTCTCATAACAAATCTTCCAGCTCAAAATGTCAACAGTGCTGACATGGAGAAACTCTATAGCTTTAGCATTCACTACAATTTCCCTAAATTACAGACCAGCTTTTTAAATGTGATTACCTACCATTTTTGAATATGCATTTCTTTCCCCCTCCTTTTTCTTCTACTTGAAATGTCTTCCCAACCATCTATAAGTGCTTAGCTTCAACCTACTAGAATTCTAACCATTCTCTCAAGCTCAGCTTGGCTTAGATGTAATCTATTCCAATGATCATTCCATTTGATAGTGAATACTCTCTCTTCTAAATTCCTACAGAGTTTGGTCTTACAGTCTGGTAATTTTATGACAGGCCACCTTGTACCTTGGTTATGTCTATACCTTATTTATATTATACAAGTCAGTATACAATGTCAAGCTAAACTCTATGGCCCTTAAGACTTGGACTCTATATCTGTATAGTTTTGCAAATTTTTAAATCATAGCATAAGTACAACTTAGGATTTATCTTTTTTTCATCTAACATTGTGATATGCTTTTTTCATATTGCTATAAAGTCTCCAAGATTATTTTAATAGCCATGTAATAATATTTAGTCAAGTTGTTATGCTCTAATTTATTTAACTAGTTTCCTCTTAAAGTTAATTTGATTTTATTTTTTGACACAGTAATGTCATGTTGAAAATCTTTGCTATGTAGCTTTTCTCCCCTTCATGTGCGACATTCCCTTTGAACAAATTCCAAAGAATGATCTAAATGGTTGGCATGTTTTTATTGCTAGTGATATGTATTGCCAAGTTTATTCCAAGTTATCTTACCAGTTTAAATTGCCAGTGGCAGTGTTTAAGGAAACCATATACTTGAAAGGGTCAGCAGATCTAGGTTCTAGTGACAGTTCTGCTCCTCACTAATTGTGTGGTCTTAAGCAAACTACTTAATCTGTTTGATCATATTTTCTTACCTGTAGAATGTGGATAATAAAAACCTGTATTGTAGGGTCATGAGCATTAAATCAGTTAATGTCTTTGAAAGTGAGGTGTAAACCATAAAATTGCCAATGATCATTCAGTGAATACTTATTTAAAGCCTACTTTATGCCAGAATCTGTGGTAAGACCTCCGACTACAGAGATAAATGCAATCTTGGCTTCAAGGAATCCTCAGCCTAGTGCTGTGTGATTATTACAATAAAATTTTAGTTACAAAATTACAAAGAAATTTTTAAATGGCATATGGGCTTGAAAACAAAGGTAGTTTATACAATAAGAAATACAAGTATGAAAACCTACCAATTTAATAAGATCGTTGTTAGATTTCTGGGGTTTTTTCCCTCTCCTTTTCTCTTTTGAAATGGGGTTCTCGCTCTGTTGCCCAGGCTGGAGTGCAGTGGCATCATCATAACTCATTGCAACCTTGAACTCCTGGGCTCAGGTGATCCTCCTGCCTCAGCCTTCCAAGTAGCTAGGACTACAGGTGTATACCACTGCACCTGGCTAATTTAAAAAAAATTTTTTTTTAATAGATGGAGTCTCTATGTTGTCCAAGCTAGATTTCTTTTGATAATATTACCTGGTGAGCTTATCTCTAGCCTAAATCAGTACTACATTTCCTTGCTAGAATATATTTAGTGGTTTTTCTTCCTCATATGTTAGGACAATGCTTTTTTACTACTATACTCAGATGTGAATTTTTGTTCCTCATTTTTTTCTTCTGGGAAAATTCAAAGCATTTTTTAAAAGACTCCATTTGCTACTGATGTCATTTTTTTATCCTTTTGTGAGGCACAGGTCTCTGGAAGCTGCATGAGGGCATGGCCCCACTTGTATCTGTTGTGTGACCCTCCTATCAAGACTGCTTTGCTTCAGAGTAACTGGGAGTATTTAGGAACTCCAGCATCCTTAGATCTAGCTTTTGGAGATAGATATTGATTTTTCTGCCTTTGAATATAAAGGCCCAGAGTGAGCCCTTTAGCTCCTCGTCTCTGAGCGTGCTGGGCATCAGAAGCTGAGGATATGGAAGTAACTGCGGGAAAACGCATCAGCACCGGTAGCGTAAAGATCGCTGGTGTGAGCAGGCAGTGCGACAGAAGTTCTTGACTAGGGATCGGAAGCTGCAAAAGCAGATTGTCCATGAGCAGGGATAGCTTATGTAGATAGAGATGATAAAAGAATGTTACCACTTTGTATACACCCCTGAAAAGACATCAGACTGTTACAATGAAAAGTGTCATTTCTGCCCGATATAAATTTTGCCATCAGCTACTTGATTGACCTAATCAAATCTGGGATCTAGGATTTTAGAGGAAAATTATCTTCTTTCTGGTTGGAGCTTTGGAGTAAAGTACATCATGTTCCAGCCTCTTCCCCATTATTGCTATTAAACTACACCTATAACTCTTGACTTAGTCTTTTCATAGTAGATCATAAATGAAAATCAGTCTTTCTCTTTTGATGGTTTTTTTTTCTCTTTCCTTTATCTTTATTTTTCTCAGAATCAAGTGAAACAGATTATGTCCTTAGTTATAGACCCATGCTATGTGAATATTGCAATATTTCCAGGCATTTTAGCTCTGTTTGCAAATACACACAGAGCAAGCTCCTATTGGGGCAGGTAGGTAGTACGGAGCAGAGGCTAGAGCAAGGTACTTGCCCCTATACACTTCAATGTAGCAACAAACATTAGCTTTCTTTTCCCTCCTCTGAGTCAGCAAAAGTAAGATGAAACAAAAGTTAAGTTGGTAGAGAAAAGTAGAAATCTTTGTTAATCTCTTGGTTTTTTTCTTTCTTATTTTAGTATTTTAGATAAAAATAAATCATCAGGCATCCCTGTGAGATATAATGAAAGAGCCTCAATTAAAAGGTTCCTTCAATTATATCATGAGTGGTTTGAAGGAAAAAAAGTGGTAAAATTCAACTTCTAATGGAAAAATTTCTCAAATTTTTACACCAAGCATTTCTGCTTCATTACTCCTATCTTTTCCACATTACTGACAGTTTTTACTTCAAATCTAAGACACAACTGAAGCTTTCATCCACACTGCTTTCCAAACCTATGATCTGTCATAGAGCCTTTCTTTAAATTTCTATTTGGGAATTTAATTATTGATTTCTGGCAGTTGTTACCACCAGGCAAATACTATACCAGAAACACTACCTTCTGGAGTAGGGCCACTTAGAGTCGAGAGAGGACAATTTGAGGGCAGTGGTATTAGCTTCTGTGGTAGATAGCAAGTTTAGATTCTGCCAATATACATTCCTTGTGAATTACTAGTCAAAAGAAATCAATAAGCTTTTAAACAATGAAGGCAAGGCAGAATTGCATGTAAAGTATGAAAGTTGCATAATTCTAGGGTAAAAATACGTAAGAAATTTGAATGGGAGAATTCCCTTCTCCCCTCTACCACTCTCCAATCTCTAAGACATGCCAAAAGAAAATTCTCTACTACTTATAAAGTGTGAATCCAGTGCCCTTGGCTTTCCTGAGATATGTGAAACACCCAAATTTCATCAGTAAATCTATTTTGCAACCACGGCACATAAGACTGTACTTAGGCCCGTATGTTTGTGCTGTAAACGAACAACCTCCATGCAGAGCCTAGAGTTATATTTAAAGGATTCCAACTTTCTTCTATATAGTCCACTAGAAAGAGTTTATCTGCAATTTTTATCTATACTGTAAATGGAAGCTTTCTTATTTTCTTTCATTCTTTACCTTGTGAGGAGATTCCATCCTTATCAAGCAGTTGATTTATATTGTTCCACAGAGAGTTTTTCTGGGTCTCCTGTTGTCATCATTGAAAAACCCATGAATACTACAAGGGAGCATAAACCCACACAAGCAAAGGCCAAGAAGAAGGAGGAGGAGGAAAACACCTTTAGAAGTTATTTCTACTTGGTATTTAGAACAAAACCTTTTTTTTTCCCTATTATTCCTGGATTGGGCCTTTTTTAGCCTTTCAGCCTAACTTAACTGTATCCTTCCCTCTTTGAGCAAACCTTTTATTTCTTTTTTGTCCTCCCCAATCTTCTTTCTATCCATGTCTCATACTTTCTTCAAAGTCCACCTCAAAGTCCATTTTGCCTTCATGGAGACTTTTCTGATGTTGTTAATCCTACTTTATATTAAACACCTTCTTCAGTCTTCTCCCAGTAGTATTCTGTATGTAAATTGGCTTATATGTAAATCACATGTGCACACAAATGTCCCATAGCATATTTGGAGACGCAGACTGTAGCATTCCACTGAGTATGGAATCCATGTATGAAGTGCTTCCCACCTTCACTGTGGTTTCTCCATAGCACAGCTGTTTATAGTCTCCATCCAAGGTAATCATGGTCCTACATGAAAAAATTCTCAGTCTGCCAGTTACATGTTTTTGACTCTGCCTGTTTCCTATTCAGGCTATTCATTTCTCTCCTTCGTGTAGTATATTTCCTTTGCAACCTGTATGATACTGCTCTAAATTTTCCTTTCTTAGAATTTTTTCCTGATTAATCCTGTCTCTTTCAAAAAAACTTTTATGTGGTTCCTTCAGCATGTATCGTCATCTGTAGTGTAAGACTTTCATGGATTGAAGTGTTATACTTAATTACTCTTTTGGATTGTACAATATCCAAGTTTCTTTAGCTCTCACATTCTACGAAGCTCCCAGAATGTCTTTGTTCCCAGCTATATTGGAATATCTCTGCAGCAAAACCTTCTCTTTTTGTATTTTCAAATCATGCCTTGTACGCATCAAGCATACAATAAGTGCTTATGAACCAACTCCATCTTCACAAGTAGGAAGCTACAGAAGATGGCTTGAGCTTCAGCATGCTGATTTAGGTTGAACATAAGGGATAAATTCCCTGATAATAAAATTGATTGAAGGTGAGAACAAGATATTGAAGAACAACAAGGACTCTATTCCCTAGAGATCTCTAAAGAGAAAAAAATAATTTATCTTGGATGGAGTCAGGACACTAGACTAGAAGATGTACTGAGATTTTATCTGGCTCCAGGATTTTATTAAAATCCTAAATGATAACACTACTTTCATAACATGTTTCTGGTAAGGGGTTTCTAGTTTTTATTTTTTTTCTGTTAAAAAAAGCCCTAAGCAAAAATAGCATTGGAAAGTCTAATTTATTTTTGTAATGAAATATAGACTTCGAATAATTAAAACATGGATGAACTACATGTTTCTGATAATATATTTGCCTAGCACTATTGAATAGCTTTTGTTCTATTTGCTTGTCCTCTTCAAAAATCCAAGGAAAACATATAGTTTAAAAAACCTTTCTTTTCTTGCCTAGAAAATGACAATAATTCTATGAGAGATAGACATTCTGTTCTTATGCCATCACAGAATTAAGTTTCTCTTTTTATAGAAATGAGAAAAGCTGAAAAGTGAATTCAATAGTTTCTAACAACTTATACTTTCTATTATACTGGTGGACGTTGATATTTGTGCCTACTTGCATGTTTCTTCTGAGCTTTGATATTTTCCCTTCTATTTCATTTATTTTTGATTCTTTTAATATGGTTTCCAATTACAGAAATGGGGTTTCTGGGGAGAAAAAAAATTTTTTTAACTGCTAATGAGATGAGACTCTGTGGCTTTACTTTCCTAAATAGCTTATATTTTTATACAATTCTTGTTAGGGAAATGGTGCTAAAAGTGTTACTTTATACTTTCAGGCAAGAATTTGCAAGAAAATGTAATTAAGAATTCTATTCAGCCTAATTGATAGATGCATATTTTATTTAAAAAATTTGAGTATGAATCTCTTCTATATCATTTCAGACTATGAAATATTGCCCCTAATAGCTAGAAATTTTAAATGCATGTAACTGGAAAATCCTCAAGTCTCTTACTTACGAAATAATAGTTTTGAATCAATAACAATTAAAACCTCTTTTGTAATAGGAATTGTCATCTTGTTAATAAAGATGTAGTGTGGGCTAAATCATGTCCTCTGAAATATAAGTGCAGCATAATAGCCTGATCTGACATGGACACTTACCCATTTCCTTAGAACTTACTGTTGATATTGCATGACACAGAGTGTGCTTATAGTGAATTTGCCATTCCAACTCTGCATGATTACTTTCTAAGTGGGAAACATGGTTAGCTGGGCCAAAATGAAATATCCTATTGAAATGTTTGAAGGAAGAGATGTTTGGATTCATGTTGAATTTCTTCAGTTATTCCAAGGAGTAAATGCACCAAATCTCTTACTTTGAACTATTTTGCCACGTTAAACAGCACCTTTCCCCTCTGAAGTCCCCCCACATCACTGATACTGTTGTCATCTAAAATATCATCTGCCTTATTCAGGATAAATTTTATTATTAATACTTACATAGCGACCTAGTCAGTAGGAGTACCTTTCTGGGGGAGGGGGGGGGGAAATGAGATTTGACTGAAGTGAAGAGGGGGAAAGAAAAAAAAAAAAAGATTCTCTAGCAAGTGGCTCTATTATTATTATATCTGGTAGTATAACTTATATTTGCTAAAAATCAAAACTATTTTAAAAGTTTTATTGACAGAGGACTTCTATTTGTCTTCCACAGAATAGTTTTCTTCTTATGGATGGTTTGGTTACCCTGTAATCACACATCCGCACACACTTTACTAGTGCTAAATTCGTAAGGACATAGGTTATTAAATATAAAAAGATGAATGAACAAAAAGCAATGCAGGATTATTTTTTCTTCAGAAATACGCATTTTTTTCCTTCAGAAATCCACCTCTAATTACAAAAGTTAGTTCAAGAGCCACCAAAGAAGCTGATACTTACCTACAACTTTAAAGCTTATGTCCTCCAAGAGCATGTCCCCACCTAATCTCTCCCACCTAACTTTGTTGATTGCGCCCCACATAACCTATCAAATAATTGGTGTGTCTCCCTTTTGCCCTGAATCTCCCCGGGAAAGGGCTAACAAGCAGTGAGTTTATAAACAAACAAGGACTAAAGGCTGAACAGCTTTTCACCTGGGTACTTGCTTTGGAAAGAATCCAGAGTTTGCCATAAAGAATGATAAGAGATTCTGTGAGGGCCTCCCAGGCTTGTGTGCTACTGGTGGTAGTAGGCAGTATATTAACAACCAAGCCAGAGAATTTGCACAGAGATACTTCCTGAAGCACTGAAAATAAACTAATGTTTATTTTTTAAGGGACAGTCAAGGCAGTCAAATATTTTTTTACGAACACTTCCATGAACTCTTTGCTTCCCCTCCCCTCCATTCCTTTCTATAAAAATATTTGTACTTCTCTGTTGTGACTTTTAAGAGAGTTATGTTAATACAGTTGCAATTTTCTTTTTCTATTTAAGATATTCTCGTTTATTTTTATTTTTGTTTTGAGGGGGTGCAGATGGGAGAAAAACGCTTAGGGAAAATCCTTTTGGAGTTGAAACACTTATTTGAATATTTCCGAGATCATTGATCTTCCATGCAGGGCTCCATTTATCACTTCAGACAGCCCTGCTCTTGGTTCTGTTTCTTAATATGTTACCAGAGGCTTGTCCTACTATATGCAAATCAGTTATCTGAGCATAAACTCTCCTTTGTTCATCTGTTATCAGTTATTTTACTACCATCTACCTTGGGCCAGGTGCCATGAATTATAAAGAATGAGATAAAATCTCTCCACCCACAAGGTACTTACAGTCTAGTTAGAAAGACAAATCATATGTACATAAAATAATTAGTGATATACTGTTGTTTCGAGCACCAGCTTAAATTGATTTTGTAAGGTACTATATTGTGCATCTAGGAAATTAAGATGAAAGTCTAACACCTGATAATCACAATCAGAAAAAGAAAAAAGGCTTCAAGAAGAAGTTAGCGTGATTCATTCATCAAGAAACAGCATCTAGGCTGGGACTACAGGTAGACTAAGGATAATATGATTAAGGAGAAAGAATAGTTAGTAATAGCATTAGGGAAGGGACTAAGGTAAAAAAAAAGAATAGTGAAGATGTTATTTAGTTGCAATATATTAGTATAGCATCAACCCATTTTTTCATTGTATACCTAACAATTATATCTATTTGATACAGAGGCATGCTTTGGTATTTCAAAACCATTAAAACTGTGATTTTTGTTGGTAATGGGTAAAGAAAGGCTCAGGAGGCCGACTTCTCGAAAGTACCTTTCTGTAGTTCATGAGATGCTGCTGATAAAAAAGGTAAATCCTTATTTACTTGTGTTTGTAGGAGCTGTTTCTTTAAAAGCATTTTTTTTAAGCTTTTGGTGAAAAATTCTTGTTTAGTGACCATGACTGAGACTGGAGGAGAAGATAATCTTTTCAGATAAGAAAATAAGAAGATAAAGATGAATTTGTTTTTAGAGGGAAATCTACTTTCTGGGTAATTAAAGTGTTTCTATCTGATAAGGAGCTGAGTGTAACAATTTCTGGGTCTTATGGTAATGTGGATTGTCTTATTTTAATGGTGAGAGAGGGAAGTAAAGTGAAGTGACTGATGAAATGGTGAGAAGCCGTGTGGGAAAGGACTCAGAGAGAAGTAGGACCTCGAGACTGCAGGGGCTGTTGAGACCCAAGTGAAGCCCATTTAGAGTAAGAGAATGTATCAAGTATTTGAAAGTGTTTGCATGGGAAATATACTTTCAAGTTACTTTTTTTGAACACGAAAAGCTTAACTTTAAAAATGCAAGGTATTTGTCAACATTATCTGAAACACCGGACTGGAGGCAAATGTTCCAACATATTTGTTTTCTTACAATTAAAGCTAAGCTGACATGTTGAAAAGATGGTCTTCAAAGATATTCAGAGGCTGCTAAATTTTTGTCAATAATTAGCCTTCACTTTGCTTTAGAGACAAGGAAGTCATATTTTTTTTTCTCCTCACATTTGCCAAGTAAGGATTTTCACTTTTAAATTTCTTCATCCTGGTGTTTGCATTTAAGCATTTCAAACAGACTCTTCACCCTCAGCCACCATGTGTAGTATTGCATTTATGCATTCAACTTCTTACTCAAGTGATGCTATTTTTTTTCTGCCTGAGCCTGACAGCCACTAATAATAACACATGAGGACAGTCAGACAAAATGAAGACAAATGCTGCTTGTCGCAGCAGAATCATAATGTCTCCAGACTCAGTAAAGACAGTCTAACTGTATGTGGATGCTCTTTATAGCTTATTTAGACCTGTGGTTTTTCCCTGTGGTTTTTTTTTTTTTTTTAAAGCACAAACATTGTGCAGAAATACATTAAGGCAACATATGGGCCTGTTAGTTAGCCAAAACAATGTGGAACCATGGAGAATAGAGATTGCAAAGCACAGATGGATACTGTAAAAAATTCATGAGTGGCATAACAGATCTAAAAGGTAAATTTTAGTCAAAATTCAAGTGGAAAGCATAGGAAATACTTAAGAATTTGGCTTTATGAGGTTTTTCAAATCACACAAGATGAAACATTGTGAATATTCTGCAGATTTGTTTATGCCATAATGTGGAAATCAGAGCTCATCATTCAACAATAATTATGTCTATATAGATTCATGCCATCAGAAGTAGATTGCTGATAAACAATAGCGCTTTGCTTCTATTTGATGTAAACGCTGCAGTATTAAATATCCATATTATTTCCAGCTCAATATTAGAAAGTGTCAGTCATTGTGACAAGCCAGGCAAGAGGAGCTCATTGAGCCGTCCTCTGTGTAGCCAAGTGCTGTCGAATAACCAGGTTTTCATGCTATATTACTTTGTTGTTAAAATTGAGTTCTAAGCAGTAAATGGGCAAATCATTTTTCCTCTTTTACATTTGGTTATTTTTTAACCAAACTTGAAGCCTTGAGGAGACACTGGATTCGTTTGTGTACGTAATAAAGATACACTTTGAATTTTGCGGAACTCTTGTTTTTTGAAGTTGGCATCACCGTGGCTCATCATTGTTGTCTTCTTTTAGAAAAACAGTTATGTTCCAGGTATAAGACTAGCCCAGTAAAGGTGTGCCTTTGAACCTCAGTATGGCCAATCTCATTAATAAAATTTCCTTAAGAGCAATTCCTGAACAAAGGAGTTTTTGCCTAGTGAAATAATTAATTTGCTTCCTAAATTTTCAGTGGGATGGGGTAGGGGAAAAAGCAGAAAGAGAAGGAGATTGTTCTATACATCTGGATTTCTAATTACCTTAAGCAGACCTTGTAAATTAAAGTAACCTTTAAATAGACAATTAAGCTCTAGCCACAGAAGCATTTCTCATTTAGAAGCTTTTTCATGGCAAGTTGAGAATGATGTCATGTGGAATTCAGGTAATGTTTTGTCATTTTGTTGCTAGAAAAACAAAGCTTAAACTATTCTCTGTATGAAGGTTTAGGTGATATTCAAAGTGATCTGCTAGATACTTTAAAATCTTAAACATCAGCTAGATAAGTGATACTGAACTTTTTGATAGTGAGACTGTTAATGAAGAAATTTGCAAAGGGCTCCATTATAACTTAAAAAGACACTAGTACATTACTTATAAAGAACCAGAAAATTACTTAGTACTAAGAAGAAAGATGATTTAAAGCAGACACTGTGTACAGAAAGTAAATGAGATCACTTATTGAACTATACTAGTTTTTAATTTTTGAGTTTTTTTCTATAGGTAACATAAAGCAGGGGTAGGTTTTGTGGTTGGGTTTTCCTTGGCACTAATGCAACTGTCGGGACCTTGAGAGAGCAAATTGAACTTTCTGATAGTTGTCCTAATAGCTCTTTCAGGCTGTTTTCGGTGTCCTTAGTGAATTAAAGTTTGCATTAGTGAACCCACAGAGCAGCGGCCAAGAGTAATTCTCAGCTCTGTATGACATTTCACACATTGTCAGTTCTTAGTAAGTGTTATACGATAACATTTTGAGATCCTCATCTGAGAGTTGATGGGGAAATATCAAATAGTATATATGAGGTTTGCCAACTAAGATGAGCCCAATTCAAAAGTATGTTGTAAGGAATAGGTAAAGATGGCAATGTTTTGTCTCCTTTAAATAAAAGATAGATTTACTCCTAAAATTTAACAACAAGGGCTGAGAAAGACTACAAGAAAGGAAAAAAAAAAAAGAATGAAGAGACAGAGAAAGATAGGAAAAAATAAAAGGAATAAAACTATAGGTATAAAGGGAGAAAGTAGAAAGTTCTTTCCTTAGTGATTATATTAATATCTTCTGTCCCTTTAGAGAGTCTAAGAAGGATGTGGAAAATTTCATATATGTTATAAATGCATGAATGTACATATATAAAACATATATATGTATATGTACCTTCTCCTATTAAAATCTAAGCTTCGTGAGGGCAGGATCCCTTTTGTTCACTGCTGTATCTGTCCTCAGCACCCAGAAGAGTACATACTACAGTGTACATTCAATAAATATTTGTAGAATGAATGAATTTCTTAAGAAGAACATAATTTCCCATATGTTCCAAATTGTTACCTAAGGAACTATAAATCTGTTGACTTCTCTTTAAAAGTGTCAGTTTGCTTAATACTCAACGACAAAGATTGCTGCAAAGGAGCACATTCGACCTTAGGGATGTGCTATCTGGGATGGGTGAAGAGAAATGGAATTGGGAACTTTTTTAATTCTGTAGGATGGATTCATCATCTTTCCTATGTTAGAGGACCCTATAATGATCAGGTCACTTGGTTTATTCAGTGTAGGATATATGCTGAGGAGAGGGACCACCCAGCAATACAAGTATTTGATAAGACATTGTGCTGTTCTAAAATAACTAAAACTAGTTCATGACATTGCCTGTCTCCTGTGTTTAGGTAGTATGAGGAGCAGGATCCACTGGTCATTTGAAGGCAGATCAGAATTCCCCGCTAAAAGTTTTGTGGACACATTAGATTGCCTGAAGAAGTCAGGAACTATAATTTCAGACCTAGGTAACCAGAGATCAAGAAGTGCATAAATAGCTAATAGATAAATAAGACTTTTTGAATTGATTCTTCCTGCTGACCATAGGCTTTTTGCCTTTTTATGGGATTCAAATTATTTAATTTAATTTTGCCTAATTTATGCACTATCACTAGGTTCACTCCAGGAAAATGTGAGATGCAGTTGGTTGCATTTGACATTGTCTTCCAGTACAACAATTTTACCCAAAAATACCTTGCTTAAAATCACAAAAGCAGAATCTGTAATAGGAAATGCACATTTTTATTCTGGTCTAACCTTGATACATGTCAAAGTAGGTAATCTACATATTAATATTTATTTATTGCTGGCCAAAAATGTGTGTGTATACACACACACACACACGTATGTGTTTATATATATCCATATGTACTTAGTGTTTTTAAGGAAATTTTTAAAAGAAAGCACATGCACTTTAACAAGCATATTTTGAACACCTATTATATGCCAGGCACTAAGAAATTCAGTGGGAATGATTAAAGGTCCTCATGTACCTTTTAGTCAAGAGAAAAAAATCAGACTTTAAACAGATAATTGCAGATGTAATGAGTATTAAGAGCCAGGTACTATGGAAATTTATAACAAAGTAAATTAACTTGGGTCAAAAGCAAGTCAAGGCTGGACATGGTGGTTGACACCTGTAATCCCAGTAGTCTAGGGGGCTGAGGCAGAAAGATTACCTGAGCCCAGAAGTTTGAGACCAGCCTGGGCAACATAGCAACACTCTGTCTCTATTTAAAATAAGGAAAATTAGCTAGGCTTGATGGCACATGCCTGTAGTCCCAGCTACTCAGAGGCTGAGGCAAGAGGGGATCACTTGAGCCCAAGAATTCAAGGCTGCAGTGAGCCATGATGATGCCGCCATATTCCACCCTGGAAAACAGAGTGAGACCTTGTCTCTAAAGAATAATAATAAATTAAAAGATGATGCCAGTCCATGATATAGGGAATAGGGGAGGAGGAGGAGGTGTGTGAAGTGGGTAAGAATAGTGAATTCAGTTTGGGTGATGTTGAATTAGAAGTATCTGGAGACAACAAGTGGAGAAGGAAGTGCATGGACATGGAGGCCTGGAGCTCACAGGGAAGGTTGGTTGAGGGATACAGGCATAGGCAAGCACAGCAACTCAGAGCCTGGGTGAGTTGGAGGGACTGTTTATGAAAAGAAGAGAGATCTGATTTCTGTGTAATGCCAGTACTTAAAGGACTGATTGGGGAAAAGATTTAGAAGCAGTAGAGATCTGGGAAGAAAACCAGGAGAGGATAATGTCAGTGCCATGAAGCCAAGAGAAAATGGGGATTTCAAGAATGTGAGAGGATAAGCAGTGTCAAAGGCTGTGGAAAATCAAGTAGCACTAGCCATGAAAACATCTATTCTAATCAATATTATGGTGAGATCATGGTAAAAACATTTTTGGTGGGGTGAAAAATATGCAAGACATATTGGAATGGATGGAAGGGCCAGTTGGAGATAAGAAACTGCAGGGCACTTGTCATTTAAAGAGTTTGTGTTTAAATGGGTGAGTGAGATGGGATTCTACATGGAGGAAGATACAGAGTCAAAAAGGGATATTGTTAGAAGGCCGGAGTTGATGAATCCTTGTATTTGATTGCAGGTAACAGAGTGCCTACCTAATGGTAACTGTATTAAATGCCTTTATTTTTCATCTAACAACGTAAGAATCCTGGAGGTGAGTGGGTTCAGGGTTGCTGTAGTGGCTCAAAAACTATACTCAAGCCAGGTCTCACTGTGTTTCCACTCTGCCTCGCTCAGCGTATTGGCTTTCTGTTCTTTTGCTTGCTTGTAATGGACGCTAGCAGGCTTCTTCCACGCCACGTGGGACCTTGTTCAAAGCAAAACCAAAGGAACATGATCTTTGTTCTCTTTTTATAAAAGAAGAACATCCTTTCCCAGATTTTTCTTCACCCCTTCTCCTTCAGCCTTCTCTTATATCTTGTTGGCCATAACTGACTTATTTGCCTATTTCTAAATGAACTGTTAGCAAAGGAGAGTGCAGTTACCAAGCATGGTTTAGACCAGGGGTTCGCAAAGGGACTAGTCTCTGAACCAGCAGTGTCAGCACCCCATGGGAACTTGTTATTAATGCATATTCTTGGGCTCCATTCCAGTCATACTGAATCAGAAACTGGGGGGATGAGACTTATCACTCTGTTCTTAATAAGTCTTCCAGGCAAGTCTGATGTGTTTTCAACTTTGAGAACCATTGATTTAGACAAATGAAATCATCCTCTGGTGCTAGGGAGAGGATTCGCATTCCCTTGCAAGGAATGGGGCATGGCAGTTGGCAGGCACAGACCAGTGACTGCCGTCATTGACTGTATTTCAACATAAAGAGGAATGAACCAGTAAAGAGAGAGAATGAAGATAAGACAGAGGCTGAGAAAGAAGGTGAGAGTGGAGGAGATTCGCAAACTTAGGTGGAGGGAACGGCCATCCCTAAAAGAATTCCACCATCATCCATGTTAAGAGTGCCTAAAGAACAGAATAGGTGGTCTTAGGAAGGTTGGGATTTGTCTTAGGTTGGTGTCTGGGAGAAGAGATGAAGTCCTCTGCTGAAAGATGGGGAGGTAAGGTGGATGTAAGCTCTAAGATTGGGAGAAGGTCTAAATACTTTCAGAGAATGGGAAAGCTTGCTGGAATCCTGTGAATGTAGGTAAGATCATGGACTGGCCTGAGACTGGGAAACCTGAGTTCAGAGTCGGGGAACCTGCCTGGTTGTGTGTGGCACAGCGGGGGGATATGGGCCTGGAGCTAGAGATGGTTTGATTCCTCTAGGTTGAGACTTTGCCAGAAGGGTATGACCAAAGGTCACAGGCAAGGATATCTGAGATAGTGTTAAGGGACAGGCTGAAATAATAACCGAAGAGTTCATGCTGAAGGGGAGGGGGAGAGATGATGGGGTTCACAGAAGTGTTGTTCATGGGCCCAAAGTCACGATGCTTCCTCTTTATACATAGAGCCATTCTAAAGAATAGGTCAAAGTATTTCTATGTTCTTAATTAAGAAAAATAAAGTCTCCTTTCGCTTTTTCCTGGGAAGTTGGAGATTTGTTTGAAGGTGCCACATTTGCAGTGAATTATGGCAGATTTTTCCTTACCGTTCAATTGCAGGACATTATGCAGGAAAATAACCCAGAGGCTTTAATTTGGCTTACCTTGACTGCTTTTTGACCTGTTATATTTTTCTTTACTGATGGATAACACTTTTTACTGGCATGATTTTATAGGCTGTGCACAAATCTTGGTAAGTCATATGTATAATATAAGGTAGAAGACTGCTTTTTACCCAGCTAGATTTATCATTTCCTTACCCTAGCAGAGAGATAGTTGTAATTTCTTAATGTATGTGATAACTTGAAAGATATTAACATTTTATTTTCATGAAAACAATCTTCTAAGAGCTGCGGAACGGTCACTGTTTGGGAAGCTCTTCTTCTTTATTGGCATGCAGAGCAGCCCCTGCACATCCCAGCTCTGGCCCATACTGAACCTTGAGCCTTTCTCTCTCTGCTACCTGACGTGTTCCTCCCTGGTTTGTCCTAAAAAAATACAAACCAATTGTAATCATATGAATTGAAAATAATTAGACACACACATTTTCTGTTACAAACCTCATAAAGTAAATTCCACAACCAGAAAGGCATTACTTTATACTGTGTCGTGTTTTGGAACATCTGCCGTAGACTTCTTTTATGTTCCCCACAGTGTCTAGTGCTGGAGCATTGCCCTGTCCACGAATGTGACTAGGAAAAGTCAGATGCCAGCATCTAGACAGACGTTTATAATGTGAGCAGAGCGCCATGAGACTCTGTTCCTGTTGAACTTTGAATCTGCTTCTGAAGATGATTACAAATGAGTAGAACCGAGTGCTTTGAACGTCAACAAAATTGTTGGAATATAAGTTCCGCAAGGGCAAGGAGTTTGCTGATTTGTTCACGAGTGTAGTCCCAGTGCTCAGAACAAGGTCTGGCATGTATAAGTGATCAAATATTTATTGACTGAATAATTGAGATCAATATCTTTGAAGATGAATATTCTTCTATAAATTCTCATGTCTGCATTTCTTGGTAGTTATGTTGGTGATACAGACCACCATTCCAGGGTATGAGACAAATGCACAATATATTCATTTACTTGTTGATTATAGCAGCTGTGATTATTTAAATTTTATCATTAATTGGACTAATTCTTTACCAATATGACTTGCACCTGTCTTCATGTTACTATAGATGTTTACACATACATAGGTAATTAGAATCCTTGTAGGGCAATTTGGGTGTTGTGTTATAGTAGCGGTAGTTTGTGTCACAGGTAAGTTTTATTGAATAATAAGATGAAGACTGTGGACTCCACTTTAATAAATGATGACTTGGAATCTACCTCAAGCCTTCCACAGAGGCTATTCATTCCATGGAGAGATGGGTCTTGCTGTAGGATACTCTGTAGAACTAGCTGATCATGCACATAGATGTTAAAACTAGGCAGACCAAGGTTCAATTCCCCCATTCCACCACTTGCCAGCTGTGGGACTATAGACACATTTTTTAACTTCTCTAAATTTTAGCGTCTGTCATCTGTAACGTGACGATACTGATACCTATTTCATGGCATTGTTGGGATTGAATGAAATATTACACACAAAATACTTAGCACAGTGCCTGGCACATAGGAAGCACTTGATAAATGTTGGCTGTTGTTAATAGCTATAATTAGTTCTTAAAATCTGCGTACGGATTTGTTTATAGATGTATATAAATTCATATCCATGTTTGCTGGTGCTAAATTCAAGTAAAGTAGTGTAAATTATAAGGTTGCTAATGTTGAACATTAATGTTCATTATAGAGTAAAACATGAAAATCTTACCTCCTCCAGCAACCCATTTAATCTGGTTGATTAGGAAATGTTCCTTTATGGAAATGATATATTCACATTTTAAGTGGGTGTTTACAGGTGTTTCAAGTCACACTGAGCACTAAGCCAATCTTTAGATTAATGGTGGACATCAGACCATTTGTAAACACA
This sequence comes from Mirza zaza, assembly GCA_008750895.1. NCBI lineage: Eukaryota > Metazoa > Chordata > Mammalia > Primates > Cheirogaleidae > Mirza > Mirza zaza. Next base: position 238,952 of record VSMD01029610.1, read on the forward strand.
AACAATGCTATTTACACAAAATGCCCTTTTTAAAAAATCCCCTGGGTACTGTGATTGTCATTGATTCAGATGAGATGAGCAGGCTGTATCATTGGCTTCGGTATTTTAAATTATTGAAATCAATCGCTCCCACAAAGGAAATACTGACTCTGTAAAATAGTACATTTAGCTTCATAGGTTGCTTTTTCTGTATTTTTAAAAGAATACTTGTAAAACTAGAAGTTACTTGGAGAAAGGAAACCAAGATGGTGAGGAGGTTGGCCATCATGCCCTTTGTTGTTTGTTGGAGAGACTATGGATGTTTGAGCTAGAGAGAGGAAGAAAACAAAATACTTACTAGAAATATCAAAGTGGAAAGTGATCCTCAAATGTTTGTAAGGATATCACATAGAAGAGGACAGAAATGGCACCTTGTATTCACGGAGGAAAGATTAAAAATAAGTAGGTAGATGTTAAAGGATTTCACAACTTTGGTGTTAGTCCAAAGAACCAGCATCTATAGAATACACAATAATGTTTCCAGGAACCAGTAAACTCACTTTCCTTCCCAAGGTAACATAACTGGTTAGGGATAGAGTTAAAACCCACATATTCTGACCAGTTGGTGGCAGTGGTTTAATCCTGTGCCATCTCTTGGATCTTCATAAAGTTTAGCTCAGCTGGTTAGGGACTTGTACTATTGAGACCAAATTCAAGGATCCAGTGTTCTGTGGGCAAATTAGTTGTATTCAATTCTACAACCATACCCAGTATCTTTTGTCTTAGCCATCTCTCTTCCAGTTGATGCTGTTGATTAAAATGGGACAGAGCATGTATAGAGCTCTCACCGTTAATGAAAACATAATTTAAAAGATATTTTTTTTTGACCACTGGTAAGTGATGTCATCCTTATATGAGAAAGACAGTATACTGATTTGAGGGTAATTTGTGAAGTTTCCCAGTAGCACCATATTTATGGATGTAATCTGATCTCTGCAAATGAGCAGGAGGAGAGAGGAAGTTCAAGAGAATGAACTTAAGGAAATGGAACTAAAAAGATGAATTTTGGAAGTTTGGTTGTGATCATGATGATTTGTGCTGCCCAGCTCTCCCCTACTTCAAGGAATTTGTTCTAAATTGTTTCTATTTCCATGTTTCTATGCAGAAAATTGCAAAGCTAAAATTTCTTCCCTATCACAGATGCCCTTGGGGACTGAACCACAAGTCTGAGGGCAGAATTAAGCTCACTATGCTCTGCAGATAAATGGATCTTTGGTCAACTCAATGGGGCTGTGGTCCCTTCATCATTTAGATGTGGGGGGTGGGGAGAGGGCCACTTTGCCAGTGTCATTTATGTAGCTGTTGGTTTAGAAAATTGCAGCGTAATCTGAGTTAGTATTCTGAAAACCCCACACACAAAGTCAGGGAAACAAGGCTTGATGAGAGCTGTAAAATAAGGGGTGCTTGTCCTTGCTCTTGCATGCACTAGGGACAACTCAGGGTCAAAATGCAGTGGTATAGAATGAAAAGCAGAACTAGTTTTTTGCCTATTATCCCTTCCTTCTCTGATCCATTCCCTTCCCCGTTCTTCCATGCTCCTCCCTCCCTCCCTTCCTTTCTTCCTTGATTTCTAGGAAAGAAAAGAGTAAAATATTTTCCTGGGAGTGGAGAATAAACTGGTTAGTTATACTTATCTGTGATTTGCTAAGGATCACACAGACACTCCTTGGATCCTTGGATCTTTGTTCATGTGGGCCCCCCCCAGAATTTGTTCAGACTTTTTAGAGCACAGGAGGGCCTAGCAGAACACATGCTGTGGCAGGATTTCAACAGGACTCTTCCTTTTCCCCTCTTCCAACCACACTCCCACCCTGTGGGGGTGCAGGGGTGTCCGCACTATGACAAGACTACCCTTCCTAGCCCAGTGGGTTGAAAGCACTGGTTTGCTAACATGCTGATATTATTCCAGAGACATGAGTCAGGCAACAGAATTGGCATTAGATTTCCTCAGACACTTAAGGTGAGCGCTTAGGGAAGGTTGTGGACTTACATTTGATTTCCACATCCATCTTCTTTCTGCAAATTAAATTATTAATTTTCCCATGTGCCTTCCTGTTTAATGAGAGGAGTGGTGGCCTTTATCTGTGCATGCGTGCAAACAAAACATCACACAGCAGGGGCTCCTGAACTGCCCAGACAAGCTGAGGGGTGAAGCAGTCACATGCAACTGTCTTGGTACAGTCTGTGTCACTTGCAGAAGTCTGGCTGGCTGTTGGCATCATAACGACAGAAGGACACAGGCTCGGTGCACCTCCCACACACATATCCAAAGATGAAAGCTCCTTTTACAAATACAAAGGGAAGATCAAAAGAGGGGAAAATAATAGCATTTAAAATGCACATGTGAAATTCGAAATTATAATGTGATTGTTTTCTCGGGTTCCATTAGTGTGGGGCTCTTTTCTGAGATGATACAGTGTTAGTTGATTACTTTTCCATATTTGAGATAATACTCACTTCAACATGATTTTGGATTTGTTACCAAATGAGTTCTACCACACCTGGCTTTTCAAGCTTTTCTCGGTAACATCTCTCTGGTTAAATATGAGCCTTAACTTTTTCTGGTCTCTAGTGTCCCTGAATACCAATGCCTGGCTCTCATTTGTCAAAAGAGCCACATATATTCATGTAGGTTGTTTATAAGGATTATTTAAACATGAAAATTTTGTTTATTTACAGGTCATTAAATATTCTTTGTTTTATTTCATGCTATTAGGATATTGGAATGGTTGCCAACTGTAGAGCAATGTGATTTATATATTCTGAGTCCAGAGTGTTAGGTTTATGGCTGCATGTCACAGAACAAATTCCACCTTAGTGATTACAAAGGATTTCAGATTGTTATTTTAAAGATTTGTTATCTCTCACCTTTGTTTTATAAATGTCAATATCTTCTTTGGGGATCTAAAGTTCACCTTTTCTCAACAAGCAAAGTGATGTATCCATTTATTAAGATTGAATGCGAACTTGAAGGTTGACCTGAATGAAGAGTCCATTTTGGTGATTCTTTATGATACAGGAGAAGCTGTCGATAAATTCCACATTAAGAACATGATAATCTCTGTAGGTCCCTACTTGTTTTCCCCACCTATTAGTTATTCCAGTGGAAAAAAATACAATTTTCTGAGTTGTTACACAGCCTAGTTTTCCCTCTTTTTAAAAATGATATCTCTCAGCAGTCCATGTGAAAAGTATCGATCAATCTGATCTTTATAGCATTTTTAATATTACTCATGCATAATATGGTATATATCATATCATTTTATGTTTGAGAATACATAAAGTTATTGCTTTAAAAATTAAGAGAAATAAGATTCACTATATAAAGAGAAAATTTTTTTCTTGTGTAAGTACATCCAAGTCATTCGTAACGGAAAAACAAATTCACAGAACTCCCACCCTGCCCCCATTAGGCAGAAGAGGATGATCTTTCAATGTCAACTATAGTTTCTAACAAAAGGAGAAAATTTGTATAGTCTTTTTTTTTTTTTTTGCAATATATTCCTTTGGAAAAAATTGGTTTCCCTTTAAAAAAATATTTCTGTACATTTGGCTGTATTACTATATAAATGTAATTAAATGTTCATCTATTTATACAGCCTGTGGGCACTTATTTGATTTTGCTTGCATTTTATTAAAGACTATCTGGCCTTAACCACTTTATATTTTCATAGGATGAGTATCACGAAAATTTTATACTTATTCAGTTGTAAATACATGAAATTACAATCTCTAGGAAAATGAATTGTAAGACCATTGGCTGGTTTGGAATAAACCTTCCTCTAAACCTCAGGGTAGTTTATTAAAAGTACCAAGTTGGCTCCACTTTGAACAGAGGCCGCATTTTTCACGTTCTGTTTCAAAGGAGCCCTCTGCTGGACAGCTCTGCGTGATATCACATGCACACACATATTTATATATGATTTATAGGCTATAGTTAATATAACCCAAAAGCCATTTGTGATTGAAACTCTATCGTTGCAAATTGAATGCATCACTGAAACCTGTTTTGTCATCACTTTTTCATATTTAATGAACACGCAATTGTCTAAAAATAAAATGTTCATCCTTAAAGTTTACTGTAAATCACTGTACATCAGCATATTCCCACACATGAGATAATCGTACTAAATTAACATTCATTACCAATAATTTTAGTAATGAATTATTCAGCTGATATGCAATTATCACACACATTTCTAAAGCGATTACTTTATTACATAGGTATTCCATGTCATTGATTTCACTTGTCTGTATTACATATGTAAATGTAAGGAATCTTTGCATTTACCATACTTTCAAATGCAAAGGAATTTTTAATGTTTATTTGTTCCATGTCATCAGGTTTGAGAATGTATGGTTAGTATAAACTACGTTTTAAGAAACTTGCAAATGTCACAGTGAGACAAAAACAAACCAAAAACAACCAAAAAGCCTGGACCATGAAGTTACAGAAATGGGATATTTTTCTGAGCAGCTTACTGGTAGGCTCATGTCATCATCAATTATATTTTAAAAGCTGCTCTTATTCAAAATAATGACTTCCAATTATAGTTCCATGTGCATTTATCCTTGGATACAAGACAATAAAGGGAGACCACATGGCATCATAAAACCAATATAGCCTTTGAAGTTACAGAGATTGAGTTCAAATCCTGCCTTCATGACCCTGAATTATTTAACCTAGTCTTCAGAAAGGGAGCAGTGAAATAACCTCAGAAAGTTGTGGTAAAGAGTAATGACATATGTCAAGTGCCTAACTCAGAAACCAGGTAACTATGAAACATGCTTGCTAGAATGTTCTCCATACATTTGGAGGCAACTACTTTGTTTCTTGGAGCAGGCTTATGGTGCTTTTGTTAGCAAGTAGCAGCCAAGATAGGATCGTATATTTTTGGACTTCGTTTATATGTAGCAAATTATGTGTAATGAAACACAAGTCATGATAGTATGTTAGTAGTTTTGGGCTAAATATCTCATCTTGAAGACTTTGTAGTTAGACCTAATTGTAAGTCAAAAGCCTGAAAACAGCCTTTTCTCTGTAACAGTCTTACCAATGTGAGCCATGAAAGTTTCATTCAAAGCAGGCATATCTTTTAAAAATTTATTTTCCAAGTGAAAAGAAATGATTGTTTTAGAATAGTTTAGTAAAACAAAGTAATAAAATTTCCATGGTTAAGAATGAAATAGAATGAGAAATGGCATGAACTGAGAAAGTTTTGTTAGGTCATTCCCCACTTGTTCTGTCTGTTAGATTATCCATTAAAATTCACATTGTACTAAGTTGATTCTTTTGAACACTGTTTAAAAAATGCCATATATAGTTTAGCAGTAGCTTATATATGTGAGTATATTTTTTCACAGAAATGTAAATGAGTACCTAGAATATAATGTGAGTTGAATAAATTTTGTTTGAATGAAGAAAAGAATGAACAAACAGATCATTCATTCTTTTAGCAGCAGACTTTGAAATATTCTTCAGTAGTTGATGAACCAAGCCAGACTTTCACTGGGAGGAAAACTGTCGATACAGAGCAATTGACTCAAATAGTTTGCTCATTTTCAGGAGTGGAGGTGGATGGGTGTTGGAAACCTATATACATAGCAGCAGCAATGTATGTAGGTACTTTTTCTAGATAAAAAAAAATATATATATATATATATATATATATAGACTCACCTGCAGATTGAACATGTTTAATTCAGTGATCCTAATAACTCAGACTTCTGCAAAAGTTACTGAGTCCAATATGAGCAGAAACACATTAATTTTTAATGTATTCAAAAACATTTAGTAAACATCCATTTATGTGTCCAGTGCACTGCTGGATGTTCTGAGGGATACAATGAAGACTAAAACTCATTGTTTGCCTTTAAGGAGCTTATAGTCCATTGAGGGGGAAATATAAATGACTGTGATTAGTAAGTTCCAGGTGCTGTGGGTGAGAGCATTGTGGGGCAGTGTCAGCCTGGGAAGCTTCATGGATGCTGTAGATCTCTAATCCTTTAATTGGGCATAGAAGTTTAAGCATGAGGAATTTAGATAGGCACATTATGTTTATAAATGCTTATCCTTGTGAGATCTATAAAATATTTCTCTTCTGGGAAACGTATCAGTCAAAACCTGTTGGTTATAAACCATCAGCCATGACCAGTGGGTCAGGTGGCAAACTTGAGAGACTGGATCAAGGGGCAAAACCTGGTCAAACAAGATTTGGTAAAAAGCCTTAGGTTTCAGCTGGGCCAGCTTTAGGTTGAATGTTTGGAATATTTTCATAAAATTTTAAGATTTTAATAAGATATCTTGTCAAAATAAATTAAAGTTACTATTATTTTACTTTTCCGTTTCCCAGATGTTCTGGGATCATCATGTACATAATACCAAGTTAAGAATTCAGGATTTTATGAAGTCTTATCTTTAATACTTCTCTTTAAGAAGATGCATTAATTTTTAACACATTTTAATGTCCCACCTAAATATATTACATATTATCATAGAATTCTGGATTTTATGTCATATAGACTACTTGAATTTTTTCACCACCATTTGTGTGAAATGATTATCAGATATTGGCTAATATAGTGGCCATATGCTTCCAACTTCTAGGCAATGGCTTAGGCTTAGGGACAACATAAATTGGATTTCTTTACCCTAGAGTGGAGCTAGGTAAATGAATATCATTATAAATTAGTATGACAGCCTGTCATACATATGAGGGCAACATAGACCCCATCTCCACAAAAAAATTTAAAAAATTAGCCTTATGTGGTGGCATGTGCCTATAGTCCAAGCTATGCTGGAGGCTGAGGCAGGAGAATCACTGGAGGTTACGGTGAGCTATGATTGGGCCACCACACTGCAGCCTGAGTGACAGAACAAGACCCTGTCTCAAAAATAAATACATAAATTAATTAATTAGCATGAATGATTTTATTAACATGCTAAAATTTAGCTGTCCCACTATGTCCTATCCCTGTCACTGTATATAATGTTACATTGGCCAGTGTGTATTTAGCAGTGCCATGATCATCATCATCTTCATCCATTTCCATTAACAGTGTGTATAGAACAAGCCCTGCTCCATCTCCTCTATTTTACACAGAGCAGTGTCCCTGAGGCTTCACAGACGTTGCAGGTTGGCCTAATAAGGGGCCACTGTGTCTGAGATAATCTGCTTTTTCCCTACTAGAGTGATTCCACAGTAGATCTAGACAGCCTCAGAAAAGGAGGCAGATAACTTTATAAGAACTAAATATCCTGTGACTCATTTCTCTGCAGTATACAGATGTCAGTATACCTGGAGTTGAGTCTTTTTAGTCATAAAAACTAAGAAGGGGTGGAAAGAAAGCATGAAGAATGAGTGACTTAGGCTCCCTTCTTATATATATGTAGTGTACCATTATGCCAGCAAGTTTTATGCTGACTAGTAGATGCATGCAAATATCACTTTTAAGTAGGACAAACTAAACATAGACATGAATTTCAAGAAGGTCTGCACCAGGTACATGGATTTTCACCACTGACAAAAATTAATTGAAGATGGATAAAGGACTTAAATGTAAGGCATGAAACCATAAGAATTCTAGAAGAAAATGTTGGAAAAACTCAACCAAATATTAGCCTAGGCAAATAATTTATGAAGAAGACATAAATGGCAATCATAGCAACAACAAAAATATGTAAATAGGACTTTATTAAATAAAAATGTCTTCTGCATATCCAGGGAAATAATTAACAGAGAAAATAGACAACTTACAGAATGGAAGGAAATATTCACAAACCTACAACTGTTAAAAGGACTTATAACCAGAATCTACAAAGAACTTAAGCAACTCAGCAAGACAAAATCAAACAATTCCATTAAAATGTGGGAAAAATACATGAACAGAAGCTTCTCAAAAGAAGATAGACAAATGGAAAATACATATATGAAAAAAATTAGTCAATGTAACTAATCATCAGGGAAATGTAAAGTAAAACCACAATGAGATATCACCTTGTCCCAGTCAGAATGGCTTTTATTAAAAAGTCCAAAACCAATAGATATAATGGCATGGATACAGAGAGAAAGGATGCTTATACACTGTTGGTAGGATGACATATTAGTACAACCTCTATGTAAATCAGTATGGAGCTTCCTCAGAGAACTAAAAGTAGACCTACCATTTGGTCCAGTAACCCCACTACTGTGTATTTACCCAAAGGAAAAGAAGTCATTTTATCAAAAAGACACCGGCACTGGAATATTTATTGCAGCACAGTTCACAATTGCAAATGCCCATCAATTCATAAGTGGATTAACAAAATGTGGTATTAATATATATATTAATGTATATAATATACATTATATATATAATATATATATAATGTATGTATATACTATGGAATACTAGTCAGCCATGAAGAAGGATGAAGAAGGATGACTTACTGCCTTTTGCAACAATTTGGATGGAACTGGAGACCATTTTCATAAGTAAAGTATCTAAAGAATGAAAAATAAAACACCACAGGTATTCACTATTAAATTGGAACTAACTGATGAGCACACATGTGCATAGAGAGAAGTAATCTTAATGGAAATCAAACAGGGAGAGGAGGGGATGGGTGAAAACCTCCCTAACAGGTATAATGAAAACTATTTGTGTAACAACCACACTTATAACCCTGACTTAAGCATTACAAAAGCCATCCGTGCAGCCAAAAACACTTGTACCCATGTAATAGTTTGAAATAATAAAATAAAATTATGTAATAGAAAAAATTCATAATAGCTAATTAAGCAAATGTGGTATATTTCAACATACCTTTAAACCTTTTAAAGTTAGCAACTTGGACATACTAACTCTTATTTGAGTGATTGTGGCATGTGCACATCAGTGTTAGATCACAGAAACATTAACTATTAATAAAATCACAAAAACTTCCTTCCTGAAAATCCTCCCTAAATCTGTTGTCATCATCTTCTTTCATTGTGTTTAAGATCCTGGAAAAGAAACTGCTATTTCTATAAAACACTGTTTCAGGTGCTGCCTACCATTCTATATTCATGTTCCTCAAAGGTCAGTGCATATATTTAAATTTCCCCCAAATATCCAAGCATTGCATGTGTTTTCATCCAATTTACAGCCTATTTCATCAGTGTGAACAATTAATTTTCCTGAATAAATATGTATATTTGCTTCAGATACCCTTGAGGCGCTCTGGGCACAATTCAGATGCATACATGGAAACTGTTCAACTAACTTGCAACTAGTTAGAAATTTAAGAAACCAAGGACGTTGACTTTTTTAATTAGGAAAAACAACAACTCTTCCTTATTGAAATTCCAGCTGCTGCACCTTAATTTTCTATTCTGATGTTTTCATTTTGAGGCTGGCTAGTTCTGGCCCACACTACCCCTACATTTTTTGCTTATCATTAAGCATCTGAAAGACATGTTTTAAGTCATCCAATGAGAAGGAAAACATTTACGGAGTAACAGCCTCTAGTGGCGATCACGGTTTATGAGCCTGGAGGCTGCAGTCTGTCACGTGCACAGAGGCAGCCCAGGAGTTAGATGATAGATACTTGTTGCTGTTTATTTTATTTCTGTAATTCAAAGCTGTATCAGAAGATATGATCAGTTTCTGTTTTGTGTTGGACCTTCTAATTAGCTGATCTCATCAGCAATCTAATGAGGGAATTGGTTTTTAAAAACTCACCGATACGGTGATTTCTAAGGTAGATTCCAATTTTCCCAAGCCTGCTTGCTTGGGGGAAGAGAAAACAGTGCTGAGAAGTTACCTGATATATCTGTGGCCATAGAGAGAAAGTCAGGTTAAGAAGGACATGACTTATAATTGAAACCCTTGGTCCCTAAGCTTTTATCCACTTAATAGTTTTCTACCATCTGGATTCTACAGTAGAGTATTCAAGGAATCCAATTGACTGTCCCAAATAGAGTGGCCTTTAATCTTCTCACAAGATTGATAAAGAGAAGGAGAGAGCCCCTTACTGTACTGGAATAAATAGCCCTTCGTTTTGAGAGGACAACCACTTCAGGATTGAGCTGGGTTGAAGAATGGAAGGGAAAGTGGCATAATTTGACTGTAACTGTAACTATTCAGTGATCCAAATATTTTATATACTTAGAGCCCACACAGGCGATGTCAAATCAACATTATGCCTCAGTGCATCCGCATAGCCTTTCTGAAGCGAAGACTACAGCAGGGGCTTCCCTGTCACCATGGCAGGGATGGCAGATGTATTCAAGGACCAGGAGGATTTGCCAGACCCTGACCAAAATCTTCATATGTTTCAGCGTAGCCTATTTCTCCCCACCCCCCCACCTTATTTCCCAATATGTTTCCAGCACTGTCTGTTTAAGGTTGTTGTCAAAGTGTGCAACATTTAAGTTTGCCAGAAATTTTATAATGAAGATGTAAAAGGGGAAATTAAGCTAGAAGGCACTGAAGTGCTGAAAATACACTGTATCACATTTGGGAAATAATATATGTATGTCAGTCAAATGAAAATAGAAATTGTCTTGGTATTTAAAAAAACATAACTGATAATGTGATTTCATGTGAAATTTCTTGATGGTTACTGAGCATAAAAAGCATAAACGATAATGTGATTTCATGTGGAATTCCTGATGGTTACTGAGCATAGGAAAGGCAGCATGCACTGCAGTGAGATAGATCATGCTCTTACCACATTTTTATGCTTTAGCGAAATAAAATGGTACGTGTAAGCAGTTTTTCCATAGTGGAGAGAAAAAAGACTCTCCAAGTGGCAGGGAAATGTAACTGAAGGAGGAGCTACTGCTGCGACCTACCTTTCCTGGTAGGGAGAAGCACTGGAGAAAAAAATACATAATAGCAAGATTTTTCAATATTTAAACAGTAACATATGAAACAGAGGCTGAACTGCACGGCTGAGCCAGGGATAAGAAGGGTAATAGAAAGAGGGTTATAGTTGTTCAAAAAAGGAAAAGAAGTCCCCTGCACAGTGACTGGACCTTTGCCTATTTGGATTCCTGTGTTATTAATGACTCAGCTGGAGTATTTCATTAGCAATGATTCCACCAGCTTGGGGCGGGTGTCCACAATCCATGCTCAGAATCACTAAGCTATCCTGCCTCTAACTGTGGTAATAAATATAGGCTTAACCTTTCACCATTAATTTTACCCTTAAGACAAAATACAAAAAAATCATTCACACAATGTGTAAAAATTGTCCACATTGGTTAATAGATGACAAAGATGAAATGAAAGGCACGGTCACACCTAAAATAAATGCTTCTATTTTTGCTTCTGTTTTGGCATTTGGGTCTGACAAGCAATGGATCTTCGCCTGTTGTTGACTGTCAGTGACATACCTACATTTATGAAATTTTTCAATACCATGTAGGTCTATGGAGCTGAGGCTGGATAAGTGAAATACATGCAGGCATTAAATTTCTGTGACTGTTCAATTTGCAAACTTACCAGGATTTACAGAAACTGGTTTTTCTAAGACATTTTCACTATGGTTTTTGTGCAGTAAATAGGGCATTTGTAGACTATTTATTCTACGTGGCGAATAAGAAAGCTATTATAGAGAGAGACTAAAGCTGTGCCTGCATAAGCAACAGAAAGAAAGGGAACATTCACTTTTGTGTAAATTAAGATGTTTCATACTGCTCCCAGGGGACAAATTTGTGGTTTGTCTAGGTAAAATAAACAGTTGCATGAGTGGTTACACCTTAAAATTCACGGTAGTAAGCACACAAGTAAAAGGCATGAGTCCTACTTCCCCATGGTGATGATGTGAAACATCCATGCCCAACCAGTGAATCTTAAGAAGGAATCTGAAAAATGAGAATTACAATGTAAAAAAAAATTGTTTAAATGCTCCTTGAAATAAAAATCATTTCTAAATAAATAAATAGCCTGCAGTATTCCCAAAGCAATTAGTGATAGAAGGCAAGAGTCAATTGGTTCTAATGGGAGTGACGTTTGCTAGGTGCTTAAAAAAGGTCAGAAACCAACTTGAGTAGAAAATGTCCTCAACTTGTCACTAGTTGTGAAAGATGATAAAAAGTTAGTGTTGTAATTAAGAATTCCTGTGCTAAAAGATCTCTTCACAGTTAAATGCCTTGCTCAGGCTCATGAGTAAGCCTCCATTTGTGGAGGCGCTAAAGGCATTAGACAGTGAAGTTGGGGCTCAGCGAGGTTTGGTTATGTCAAGCTATGACCTAAAGATGACAGTTAACTTAAGACCAGTTTGGGAGAGTTGCTGAATGTTGAAGCCAGATGGAACCTGTGAAATTACTGAGCTGTTCATGTTACAAGTGGAATACTAGGAGAGACTTGATCCTGATTTAGGGCATTTGACACTGGGCCATGCTCCCTTTCTTGATATGCAGAAGATGCTGAGATGGAGCTGCTCCTCTGGGCCAGCTCAGGCTGTTCTTCAAGCTCAGTGAGGGGGGAGCTGCAATGAATTCTGGTGTGTAATTCACTGCACACACTCCTGAGAGCACAAGCTACTTTAAGCAGGGTTTCAGGCCATAGTATGAATTAGGGTAATGCCAAATGATTTGTTTTATACCAATTCTTCCTTAATGAAGTAATTAGCTTCATATATTTGTTATAATCCCAACTTTTTATCATTATGGTTTGAAAAACAGGGTTCTTTTTTTCCACCTAAGGGATAGAAAAGATAGAATAGTCTATCCAAACAGCACAAATAGTAGTTTTTCTTACAAGTGCATCTTTTATATTTGTTAAAGATGTTTTCCTAGTATGCAATATTAAAACTAATTTAGCAAGTCATAGAACCTCCACTGTCCTTACATTTTCTCATCAGTAAAGTTACACCATTGGATGTAGTTACACCTAAATTCATTTCAGCTCTATGATTCTGTGGCTTCCTTGTGCACCAGAAGATTGTGGAATGATGTTGGATAGTTGTTTTTCCACTTAATTGTTGGGTATTTCACTCCTGACACTGTTAATCCTTAAGAGACAATTAGAAAAAATATAGTTGTGCAGATATTTTCTGTGAACTTTCTGTTGTACACATGCAAATTAGCAATTTTAAATGTATCATCTTTCCTAATATAAAGCTTCATGGAGAGATTTCTGCAACATTTTTTATCAAACCAAACATTTAGACCAATATTAAATGTACATTCTCATGTCAAAGCAATAATCTAAAATAGAAAAGATATAGAATCTTAAGACTTACAGAGAAAATTTCAAATTATCCAGTTACCTTTCAATCTAAAAATCCCTTTTGAAACATTCTTGATGAAAGTCACCCAAGCACTGCGCAAATATTTCCAAGGATGGCAAACTTGTTCCCTTTAAGGCAGCGCATCCTATTATTGTACATTCTCATTTTAAAAAACGTATTTGCATCTTTCCCTTTTTGATTCCAGTTTTGCCTTTTTAACCAACATCTTTTTTTCCCTTTAGAGCTCTCTTCTAAATGATCTCTCTTAAAAAACAAAAAATAAATAAATAATAAAAAGATCTCTCTTTAAGTTCTTTGGTGATTCTTCATATGGCATAGTTTGCAGATTTCTCAACATACTATACATCATATTCTGAAACTTAACCCAGTATTCAGATGTATTACCCATAGGGTGGAGACTAGGGGGAGGACTAAATCCCTTGTTTTGAAATACATACTCCTACTGACATTGCTTAAAACCACACTAGCTATTTAGCGTCCACTTCATTGTTGACTCTTTTTTTTTAATCTTTCTTTCTTTGTTCTTTAACAGATATCAGTACAAAAGGTGCATCAACATGTGCTAGATTGATCTCAAAGTCTCTTCATCCCAAGTAGAATTTCTTGCTCTCCCCTACTCTAGACAATGCACTGTTTGCACTTCATCGTTGACTCTTCTTAAACATTTGGCCGGCTAAAGCTCTAGATGTCAGTCCTAAGAACAGTAGTCAAGTGAAATTTCCCCATCTTGCATTTAAGGAAATGATTTATGAGCCTCAGTTTAGGACTTGACATTTATTTCCATTGAGTTTAAGCTTAAAGTTTTCTGAACCTTGTTACAACTTACTGAGATAAGTTTGCATCCTGAGTTTTACCCTTATTTAAGTCCTTCCTCTAAAATAAACTTTACCTGTACATGGGGATGTCTTTATGAATGCACTGTCAGAAGTGCAGAATGACTCAGGATAATTACTGAGCAAAGCAGGAGAAGAGAGACCTTTACAGGATGTCACATTTCCATCAATTAGCACTGATTCAGTTGTTCAACTAGTTCTTACTCCTCTTCACTATATTTTGTCAACTAAGTTTCTCCTAAATATCAGGGCCATGAAATATACTTAAAAGCAACTATAATTAGAGGAATTGTTTGGCTACAAATCTAGAAACTCGATTCAAACTGGAAAAAATATTAATTTACCAAGATTTGTAGTACATGCTTGCTGGCGCCTAGTGATCACTGGTTTCTTTTACAGATGTTCCTTAATCATCTCTAATAAAATCTTCCTAAGATTACTCACTATGTGTTTTTAATGAAACTCTGTCAGTTTAGCTGGTAGTTACTGTCCCCAGCAGCTGAGAGGCCTAGACAAAAGAGCCCTAGCGGGGGATCCACTTGCATAGGTCCCTTGGAGGCAACCTCAAGGATTGCTGGCCAGACTTCAGTGGCTCAACCTCGCTGGGAAAGTTTAAGAGTTTTTAGTATTTACAGACCCTAGAGGGCCCGCCTGGAGGCCACTCACCCACACCTACACCCCTCTATGTCAAGGGAGCACAGGCAGAGAGAGGAGAGATGTGGGCCAGGACCTTTACTGGGTCCAGGTCATTAGCCAAACAGGTTTTCCACAGGGAGCTTTAATTGGTGGCTTTAAAGTAAGAAGCGCTAGTTCTAGGAGATCACACTGTGACTGAGAGGTGATCACTTTAAGTTTGAGGGCAATTGTCTGAATGGTCTGGTTTAAAGGAAGCAGCAGGAAAGCGGGGAGCCCAGCCTGCTAGGCAGAATAGGCACCTCTAAATTTTAACTCGGCCACCAGCTGGAGTCATTTGAATGGAGTATAGGATTGGCAGCTGTGTTAAGGGTGACTGAGCCCTGCTTCTGGTATGAGAGAGTTGAAGTTTTATTTGAAAATGGATGCGGAGGCAGCATAAAATGATAGGACCCAATACCCCATGGTACTGGGTCTTTTGGTTTGTCTGTGTCATGGAACTTGGAACATATATAATTTGGTATATTGATATTTTTTCTATTCAAGTAGAGGACATTTATATATATGAATATACATATATGTAATGTATGTATATACATATAAAATATATTAAATATACATGGACACATACACATGACACATGTACACACACCCTATTTAAAGGCCTTTGTTCTTTCATAATGATGCTGTTGACCCTTTAAAACATTTTTTTTTTTT
>VSMD01029611.1:0-25976 GCA_008750895.1 Mirza zaza
GTCTACACTGACACTTGTCTACACTTGAAAGAACTGCTGGCTCTAAAAGTCTGAAATTCCAGGCCGGGCGCGGTGGCTCACGCCTGTAATCCTAGCTCTCTGGGAGGCCGAGGTGGGCGGATCCTTTGAGCTCAGGAGTTCGAGACCAGCCTGAGCAAGAGCGAGACCCCATCTCTACTATAAATAGAAAGAAATTAATTGGCCAACTAATATATATAGAAAAAACATTAGCCGGGCATGGCGGCGCATGCCTGTAGTCCCAGCTACTTGGGAGGCTGAGGCAGCAGGATTGCTTGAGCCCAGGAGTTTGAGGTTGCTGTGAGCTAGGCTGACGCCACAGCACTCACTCTAGCCTGGGCAAGAAAGTGAGACTCTGTCTCAAAAAAAAAAAAAAAAAAAAAGTCTGAAATTCCATGGTGAAGGTATATTCTGGGGAGTTTACCAAGAAAGTGGTATATGATTGCAGAAGGGAGAGCCACTTGTAAAGGAATAAGTATTCACACATGGCAGCTATAGCTGCTGGGCTGCCATGCTACCCACTTGCCAAAGTTCTTTACATTTCCATTGTGCTTTTCAGTCTCCTGGGTGTGTTTCCTGTGTCTAATATTATTAAAGTTTTATTGATTTGTGATCAATTATGTCTCTTGCTCTGTAATGAACAAATATTTGCTTCTAATGTCAAAGGCAATTTTAGAATCGCAGGTTCTCGCTTACATAGTCAACACCCCTCTGCCTGGTGCAAGCATCCCAGATTTCAAAAATCAGTAAGTAGAACCAGAGCTGGTAGTACCCAGAAGAGACATTAGGTGGCAGTGGTGGATAGGAATGTTGCCAATGTCTTGTGCTGTAGAGACAGTCCTTGTAGGAGATGCCACTGCTGTACAGGTTGTGAGCATATTGCTGTTCACAGAAGGGAATGTGAGCTGGTAGGCCTGCTTAGAGTCTCTTTCCAAACTCTCTGATTTAGACATTAAGACCAAGGACACCTCAGTAGATTCAAGTGTCAAAGCAAAAGCCACAAAGCTCAGGATTTGCCCATAAGGATATCACAAAATAAAGACTTATCTGTTGTCAGGTTTCACGGATGCCAATTTCACACATGCCACTACCCATGTGATCTTGTATAAACAGATGACTGTTTACTTGGCAGTGTTTTTCTACTGGTGGAGGGCCCATATTATTCACCTTGAACCACAGTGCTTGCTTCATAATAAACTCTCAATATTTTCTAAATGATTGATTTCATTTTCTTCTCCAGTCCTAAGTTCGTTCATCTATAAAATGAGAGAGTTGCTAGTTCTAAAAGTCTGAAATTCCATGGTTCTCATTAAACATGATAGAACCTTTGCTAGTTTCACTAGCAACAGTCCAGTGACCCTGGAATTACAGAGACAAATTTTAAGTTTAATTGGTGGCACAAGGCACCAGCTGAAACAAATAGATGTCAGGGTGGCCCATGGCCCAATTTTACTGAGATGTATGATCCCTTAAGGCTCAGTGTGTAAGCCAAGCTCACATATCACCTCTACGTAAGGCACTAGACTCACACTACATAGGGGCTTTGCCTCCTAAAAAACCACTTGCTTTTTGGAATTTAAGGCCCTCACATCCCAGTCTGAAGAGGTAGAAGGGTATTTTTGTATCTGATTTGCAGAATCTGCACATTCATTTTTTAACAGCCCAGCGAAGAGTTGCTCAGATTTACTGTAATCTTAACTCCCTAAGACATCCAGAAACTAAATCCCAGCAAGCACACACCACGACCATCAACATCTAACATCTGTTCCCTCACTCACAAATTTCTCACTCCTATATTCAATCCTAAATTTCCCAAAAAGCAAGGTAAAATGGATTAGGGAGAAAACCAGTAAGAGACAGATTATTTGTGGTGCAGAAGTGATTCTCCCTAAACCAAGGGTGCAAAGCCTCACATCTGGTGGTAAAAGTCATACAGACATATCCTATACCCAAACACATAACTGTCAGTCAGCTTTTTTAGTGGAATTTGTCCGAACTGTTCTTTAGATTAACTTTATTTTCTGTCTCAAACTAGTCTTTGCAAGAATTAATATTCTCTTCTTCTCCTCACAGGCAATGTTCTGTATTCAAGGAATCCATCAAGTTTCACACACCAGGGGGTTAACTGCACAGTTTATTATGAGTAACTAAGGTTACTATTTTCATAACCATGGCTTCACACTTTTACATATTCTAGGGCAAAATCCTCCAAAGTGAAAGCATAATGCCCAATGCATATTCCTTCCTCTATTTCCGTTCCTTCTTTCCTCCCTTCATCCTGCCAATGCGCCTTCTTTTGATCTTGGGATGTGTTCTACTTTATTTTCAAAGAGCACCCAAAATTTCCAACGCAAGAAATTAGCAGGGAAGGTTAGAAGGAAGCAGTGCTAAAAACATACTTTCTGTTTCTTTCCTTGTCAGGCCACATAAATTGCCTGTAATGGAGGCAGGGGGCCTCCACATGCCCCTTAGCAATGGCTCCCCCAGATTTTTGGAGATTTCATCACAGTTTAGAAATCCCTCCTAACTCTCCACTTGCCTCCAGTCTTACTCATTTCCCTTTAACCACATATAGGCTATCCCAAAAGAAACCTGTTTTCATTTTAAACTTTAGAATCGGATCTGTTTTCTTTTTAATTCATGAGCTTGAGCCCAGAGGTTTTAAAGGGGTGGGGGAACAGTTTCATTGAAATGCATGGATGGCTAGAAATAATATATATAAACAAACAGAACAAAAGATTACCCAGGAGGAAGAATCTTACAGAAATCTGGCAGTTTCCCTTCAACTGGAGATGGTTTCCAGCTGTTTGTTCCCGGAGACGGGTTCCAGCTGTGTGAACCTGGAGGCCCCTGCTGGTTCTGATTATATAGTGTTTATATAAAGGGGTGGAGCGAATAGATCTAAGGATCCCCAATCCTGGCAAAGACATGAAATCCAAGGACACTGCTCTTGAACAAACGAAGAGGAAAGTCATTCACCTTTTTCCTGGGCATGACTGGGTTAAATAGTAACCCACCTGAATGGATTAGGGATTTGTTCTGGGAGGCAAAGTTTGACAAACATGGCCTTTTGTCCCAAAGCTGCCCTTTTCTGATGCCTGTGCTTCTTACGCTTGCCAATGACAGGACTGAGGTTTTGTTGTTCACATGTGGTAGTCTGGATCCGTAAGATACCATCTCGGATCTTACAGGTCAACTCTGAGAGCTGCCTTAGAAGAAGTAGCAGAGTACGCTACTTCTGGTCTTCTGGTAAGATGCTTTCCCACTCTTCTTTCTATTTCTCCACATAATTTGGTTTCATGAAGGATGCTAAGCAGGTTATTCCATAGATTTGATAAAACCAAAAAAGCAATTCAAGAGGTTATGTGACAGCTACTGTGTTTCCCCGAAAATAAGACCTACTCATAAAATAAGCCCTAGCAGGATTTCTAAGCATTTGCACAATATAAGCCCTACCCCGAAAATAAGACCTAGTGATGGGCATGGCTACGCAGCATATCTGCACAACCCATGCATTTTGTCGCGGAGCGGTAAAGAAGACGAGCAGCCCTTCTCATCTGCCCCATGAGAGCTCTATTGCTCCATGTAAGAGATTGGAGCCAATGGTTCTAAAGGACATAGAGTTGCAAGAAATTCAGGATGGAATTCGGGGTTTGGAGAGCGATGACGATGTTCCAAAAGAAGACAACTTAACTCTATTTGAATAAATGTAGATTGTTGTACAGTACTTAAAAAAAATAACACATCCCCTGAAAATAAGCCCTAGGGTGTCTTCTTGAGGAAAAACAAATATAAGACCCTGTCTTATTTTCAGGGAAACACGGTATTAGTACCCTGCCCCCTACCTCATCCTCCCAGCTACTAACCCCCAGCAATATCCTTGCCATGTTTTCTGGACTTTTTCCTTTCATCTTTACTTGTCTCCAAGAAACTAACCCTGAACACTCAATCTTCGGTTCCTTGTAACACAGTTGCAAAATATTACAGATTATCTTCACCATTAATGCAATGCTGATACTGCATCCACTCAATAAGTAGATTCATAGCTTGCAAAGAAACAGTGGGCCAAAGGTCACCAGGATCATTTTATACATCCTACATTTTCAAATATCAGGCAGCAGCAGGATACTAACTGTCTCACAGACCCCCAGCACTCACCAACAGTGGTATTGGATCTAGAATAGTGTTATATTTTTAAAAATCCTCAACCCTCTATTGTCATCCATCCACCTCCAAGTATTCAGTCTGCCTGCATTTGAGGAGGTATCAACTAAAAACAGGCTGCCTGCCAGTAAAACAACTGCACTTGAAATTATCACAATAATTATAATAATCAGCATTACCTTTCATTTTATGAAGCTCTCATATACATGATTCCATTTAACTGTCACCAGGACTGTGTGAGGTAGGCATTATGTGAGTCTGTTTTGCTTATGAGGAAACTCCAAGATCAAACAGCAAATGAATGGTGGAGTCAGACTTCAAACCCTCCATCTTCAGGGAGAAAATCTACTCATTTTTTCAGAGGCAGGTCAAGCAATGCCTCCTCTGAAGTCCAACTGACTTTCTTCAATCCTATCTAAACCCTGGAGGAGTTGCTCGCTTCTTTCTTTTTGTATTTCCTGTACCCAATACATTCCCCCAATGAGGCAAGCGGGGAGCAGGGGTCCCAAGGTGCTGGCTTAGGTTGCCTGGACTTCAGATATGTCCAGGTGTGTCTGAAAAGATGGTGAGTCAGCCGAGGGAAGCCTGTTTGTGCAAGAGTCTGTGATGCCCCTGAGAAAGGATTCGTCCTAATAGAAGAACATGATGTGAGGCAGGAGAAAGAACCAAAGGCCATGGATCAGCTTTGGGGGAGGAGTACAGGGTGTGCCATTCACATCCCTTTCCGTTCTTGCTTCCTGGGTCCCAGGAGAGGACACAGCAATAAAAACTTGAATAAAATAACGGTTGTTTTGTGAAATCTGTCTAAGATTCAGAAAGCACATTGCAGGTCAGTGTAAAGAAGTTGATTGCAACGTTGACAGGGAGTGGTTATAGGGTAGAGATAGGGGCAAAGTACCTTCCCCCACATGAGGATCCTGTTGGGACAAATTTGAGGCAAGTCTGGACACAAGAGCTAGAGTATCAGGCCAGACCATCTGCTCTACCAGAAAGGAAGAGGACACTGTGTGTTGGTTATCTTCTGACATTCTCAGCAGCTGGGACAGAACACACACGGGGATGGAAGCAGGAAAGGAATCAAAAGGCAGCCCCACTGAGTGGGTCAACAGGGCTAATTTGCAGGCATGTTTATTTATACCATCTGGGAACTTCAGGAATGCTCAGAGAAGAATACGAGCTGACTTGGAGTTCTTATAACATAGCTGGATGGATCTGGTTTGAATTCAGAGTGTTTTAGGTGTTCAAAGTGTTTTAGGAACAAAGAGAAGTAATGTAATGGGATGTGGGGCCCACAAAGTGGGGCTTCTACTAGCATCTGATAGAGTACCCAAATGCTTAATTTCCTTTCATGGGCAAATAGGTACCATTTAAATTAATCACATATCACTTTTTAAACAGACACTGAAGAACTGAGTTCTAAAAAGTTCTCATTTGGCTAGGGAGGAGCGCTGCCAGGTGCATTGCAACACCCTGATTACCTCAGCAGTCCCTGTGGAGGCAGCAGCCAAACTCCCACAGCCTGAGATAACTTGATCAACATGGTGCTTCTCTGATAAAAGCAGAGATAAGGTATTCTACCCTAACACACACGCACACACGCACACATGCACACATGCACAGTGTCTCATGGCCTGAAACACCAATTCCAGCATCAGCTTGCACAAACACAGAAGCCGCTGATTTTAGAGTTATGGTGCAGGGCAGCCTGAAGCCTCTGAACACTGACAGGTCCCTTCTCTGCTCTGGGCGTTCACCTAACAACCTTTGAAGGATTCACAACCTGCCCACATAGTTGACCGTGCAAAAAGCCAGTTTGTCCTTTTTCTTTTCAAATTGGCACAAGCAGGTTATATTGAAACAGAAAATAGGGTTTGGGGGAAAAAAGGTTTTACTATTTCATTAAAATGCATCTAGTTACTTATTTGTGTTTCAAAATAGTTACAAGAAATTATGATTAATGAACATTTATCTTTGTATCTTTGTCAGTAATTTGAATATGCATGAAGCAATTGACAATTGAAAAAAATACATATTTAAAAAGTCTTTTCATAGGTTGAACTTGAAAATCATTCCCCCTTTCCTGGAATTTTTTCTGTCTCTCCTTCAAGCCAATAGCATCCCTGCACATAGACATGGGAAGCATGGGTTCTCCTTCCAAAGACTCTAGCATTGAAGTACTTTCCTCCTTTATACACAGTATATATGTTTAATCCTGTCCTTTGGACTAATTATAAGATTAAGTGATGGAAGGAATGGACTAGATAATTTCTAAATCCCTTTGTAACTCTACCATTTTTTAGGCATAAAACTTATTCTGTAAGAGAAGTAATAGTTAAAGGAGGAAAAGCTCACATGAAAAGAAGGGTCACACCTTCAGGAAGCAGGGACACTATTGACTGAGGGAGAATGGGGACAAAGTCCTGCTGATATGTCTAGATTTCCAAACAAAGACAAAATTTAAACACCCACTTTTCAACAAACTCTGAGCTTTGTGCCCATTCCATCTTTCCCAGGTATTTCAAGGTTTTCTGAGAATAACTGTTTACAGAGGATTACTCCTTGCTCGAATACAGATTAAATGAAAACTCTTAAAAAGGGGTTTCACGAGCCTGCATTGGTCCACTTTTTTATCCATCTACTTTGAGTCACATTGGCAAATGCTTCCAACAATAACTTAACAAACCTCTTACTCTTGCCTGCTTATAACCTGACATCTGCTCTCTCAACAACAGCCGAAGCCATTCCTCTTTTCCTGGAACGATATTTCCCATCCTCTCTGCCAAACTATAGTTTTTCTCTACACTACTAAAGGGCTTCTTTTACACGAGTCATGTTGCTAACTCCTCATTACTCCATGGGTTCATAGAATAAGAGAGGGAGGGACCTCTGAGACCAACTGAGGACCCCTCATTTTACAGATGAGATAACCGAGGAACAGAGTGAGAGATATGTATTGCCTAAGGAACATATGGCGTTCCTGGGACTAGAAGCTTTCCAATGCACCACACAACTTTTATATTTGATACTAGTAACTAGTAATCTCTAGAAAATCAAAGCTAATTCTAAATGTGTCACAGAAAGTTGCTGTTTAAAGGAAACTGACACTGAATATTTCCACAAATTCCAAAAATATTTTCCTCCCCTTTTCACTGGTAAAAGAATTGAAATTGTTAGGGTGTGAAACTATCTGTACACAGGCTGAGAAAGATTTCTAACACAAAGATTAGGATATAAAGAAGTAAAAAGTTTATTTTGTTTTCTTAGAAAGAGATAGAGAGGGAGTGAGAGAAAGGGGGGTCAGAGGTAGAGAAAGAAGTGAGAAAGGAAAGACAAAGAAAGAGAAAGAGAGAAAGAATGGACATGGCACAGCACTGAAAAAAAAGTAGGGGAAAGTACCAGCGCTGGGGCCAAGAAGCATTCCATTTTTATGGGGACCAAGAGAAGGGAAAAAAAATAGTGATTGCTGCTACTTGATAACAGAAGTGACTGTTTTTGTTTGTTTGTTTGTTTTCTGTTCTTGGAGACTTGCTTACCTCTTGTTCTGGAGAGTATTAAGAAAAATCCTTTTGTCTGCTCTGCTCCTTTCAATTGCCGTGTAAACATCTTTACAGGTTACAAAAAGTCTTAAAATGACTTGATTATAAGATTCTTACTGTCACAGAGGGAGGGTCGTGGTTCATCTGAGATTTCCCCTAGCCCCCGGAGTAGTGCCGAAATTGTTTTTACTGGCCTTCCCAAAGAAAGATGAAAGCCACCCATTGCCCCATGTGCTGTTGTCATTTGATGTGCTGTCTCAGGGCGAGAAAGCTGAGGATCCCAACCTTGCAGTAGGAAGGCTTAGCGAGGAAGAGGGTGTTGGCAAGTGTCTCCAAGAATCTCCCAACACCGGCTGACTGGTTAAGGGTGGGGAGACAGAGGAGAGTGAACAGAAGACGAAAACAACGGTCCCCAAATGTTAGTTAGGCTTGCAAAAACTGGACAAGGCCCGCTTCACACATCTGGCGATCAACCTGGGTACCCAGCGAAATTTCCTTAGCCGTGGGCAAGCGCGGGCCTCCCGACCTCCCTTCGGTCCGCGGATCCCGGGGTCGCCCTCGGCGCCAGGTTCTAGCCAGCAGGGCATTCGCGCTGGCGTCTCCGCCCCGCTGCGGGGACGCAGAACCGCTAACCCGCACGCGGCCGGGACTTGTACCTCCCTCCCTCCCCGCGCCTCCCTCCCCGAGTCCCGGCCGCAGACGTCTCCCCGAGAAGGAGCCCCGCAGCGTCTGCCCGCGCCGGCCTCCCGCTACCCAGAGGGAGAGGAGCGGGAGGGGAACGCACCTTGGCCTCGGAACCAGGCGGCGGGAACAGGCGGAGCAGTGGAAAGCTTTGTTTCTCGCGCGCTTCCTCCGCCCTCGCTCGACGATGGGGAGGCAGCTGGCAGGAAAAGCAAAGATGTTCTTCTGAATCTCGCTGTGGATCTGCGTGGGTCGGCGCGCGTGCGTCTGTGCGCCCGGACGGGACGGGGTGCAGCGAGGAGAGGACGGCGAGCCTGGGCGCGTCGGGACCGCGCCCCGTTTCCCGGGGGACGCCGCTCCCGCCTGGACCCGCCCCCGGAGCTGGCGCCGCAGCCGCCCCCGCCCCACGCGCAGCGGGCAGATCCCCGCGCGCGGAAAGCGAGCCTGGGCTCCGCGCGGCTGCCCCGCGGAACCCAATGGGCAGCGGCGCCGAGGACACGGCGGGAAACTGGCCCGGGCTCCCAAGAGCTAGGCGGCCCGTCAGAGGTGTCCCCTGGCGGAGCCTAAGGAGTTTAGTGCGGAAACCTGTCAGTAGACCCATCTGCCACGTGCTCGTTCACTGCTGCTCTTTGGCAGGGCAGTCCAAACACGAGAAAGTTTGTACGCAACTCTTTTAAATGGTTGATAAACGGGAAAAAAAAAAACCAGACCAGGGCTCGTCCGGGATTTGAACCCGGGACCTCTCGCACCCAAAGCGAGAATCATACCCCTAGACCAACGAGCCACGGTATGGCAACTTAGCTTTTGTTTCTTATGAAGTGTAGCATTCCTCCAGCAGCTGGCCGCCAGACTGCTCTGAAGTTTTGTTTTTGTTGTGACATTTCTTTTTTGCCTTGCTTCGTTATTTCTTCCATCTCTACCAAGTTTCACGTCTGACTCCTACGCAAGACTCTTTTATTCTACCCCATCCACGTCCTGGATCCCTCCAGACGCAGGGCGGGGTGAGGGAAGGCAGCTTTCCAGACTTAAGGCCACACGCTTGCGTCCCTCGCAGTTTCCCTAAATAGTTAGCAAGTTTTTTGTCTCCCCATCTTTGCTTACGTTGTTTCCTTCGTCTGGAATTCACTCTCCCAGTCTCATCCCAACTCACGTCGAATTCTGTTCTTACTTCCTGCCTCGGAAGTAATTTTTTAGAATTATATAAATACCTGAATAAATTAAAAGCGCCTCTTCCCGGTGGATATCTGTGTGTAGAGTGGGGGCAGACACCGGGGCGTAAGGTCACAGTTTAAGGGTTTGTTCCGCAAATCAGAGTCCCTCAGGCCGCAGGGCGCGTCCACGCACACACACAATGTTCTGTACCAACGAGTGGTCTTTGATCTCCGACCTTTGGACTTCAAACAACAACCTAGGAGCAACTAGAGTCCCCGCCCCCCGAATACACCTTCGGTAAGGTAGCTGTTCCAGAAGGGTCCCCAACAGGTTTGGTTTTTCAAGGCTTTAGAAAGGAAACTTAATGCGAGAGGGAGTCAAGTATTTCCCTTGGACGGGAGTAAGGCCTGGAGAAGAGAGATTCTAGATCGGTCTATGGAGAACAAACGAAGAAAGGGGCAGTGCAAGTGTGAAGACCAAAACGGAAGCTCCTCCTTCGAGCCGGAATCGAACCAGCGACCTAAGGATGACTACATGGCACATTGCTACAGTCCTCCGCTCTACCAGCTGAGCTATCGAAGGGAGCACGAGAAAGAGAGTCTTCTAGAAATCCCTATTCAGAAAATAGATAACCAGGGGTAGGTGACAAAAGACTTTCCCTCGTTCCAGTTTCTGGAAAGTGAACCCCGCGGAGTTGTAGAGCCATCCGGTGAGATAGTCTTGCATCCGCAGTTCTGGGGACAACCCTTCTAGAACTGGATTCTCCTGTGTCACTGAGGGCCTTCCAAGCAGAGCCCATGCTACAGCACGCGCATCCCGAGGCCGCACGTCCTCTGCTCGCCCAGGGGCTGTCGCCTCGCTGAGCGCCGGCCCAGGGACCTCGCAGGCGCGCGCGCGTGAGTGTGTGTGTGCTCTGTGTGTGTGTGTGTAAGTTGGGGGCGGGCATCCGGGCACCCGAGAACTCGGGGCGAGGCGGTGGGACACACAACTGTGACCGCGCCCCTGCGAGCCGGGCAGAAGGGAGGGCCTCCGGGCTCGGGCCTGGGGCTGCGGCGGTTTCCTCACTTCCTGTGCTCGCCTCCCGATCCTGGGCCGTCTGCTCAGGCGAGCTGCTCTTCCGCGTCCACGTCCGCAGACGTGGGGAGGGAGAGGGTGTGGAATAGAGTACGAGTGGGTAAACCCAGTGTTTCTCTGGGAGAGGTCGCTTTTGGGGAAAATATTTTTAGGTTACTCAAAAAGGAGGCCACAATTTCTTTGAGTAAATGTCGGTTGTAGTGACCCAAGTATCGTCTCCAAAGTGCGAGCCCTTAATTTTCCCTGCTGAGATATTTAAGTGTCCCAAACCCCACGGACACGCGAAACCTGGCCGCACAGCGTACGTCTCCGGATGCCTACCCGGGACGGCTGTAGCCGGCTCTTCCCCTCTGGGGAGGGAGCCCTTGTTCTCGACTCCAGATCTGCCCAGAACTGGCGCTTGAGGGTTTGACCGTGCTCTCTGCGTGGCCGCCCCGGTTCCACATTCGAGCGCGGTGCGTTCCGGGCACGGGTTCCGGTTCCCAGCAGGGTTCTCGCCGCGGGTCCGCACAGCCGGGGCGTCAGCGTAGGCTGGCAGCGGTTCCCACCCATTGAGTAATGGACTCCGCCACAGGCCCGGGAGCAAAGCGGCAGTTGCGCGCTAGTACAGGAACCTAAAGGGAAGCAGGTTCTGCTCAGCTGACCTGTATTTGGGTGCTCTGGACTGCGGCGACAAGCTGTCATCAGCCAAATTTCCTCAAGCTTTGTTAAGAGTAAAGGGAAAATTCAAAAAGACTCCCATGCACTTAAGCAGGCCCCAGCGAGATTTGAACTCGCGACCCCTGGTTTACAAGACCAGTGCTCTAACCCCTGAGCTATAGGGCCACGCAGGAAACGTTTCTGTTTGTTTCTCAGAAAAGGAAGCTTTTGCTGGGCTTTTTACTAAAATAATGTAGAAATTAAACAAAATGCAGGCGTCGTTCCAATCCCCTTCCCAACTACTGGAATTCAGTCTACAGACTCTTTGTGGTCTTGCTGGTGATGAAGCAACTTGGAGGCCTGTAACAGGGACAACCGGTATCCTAAGACTGGAGAAATCTGCCCAACCTGACACAGTCTAACACTGAGAAAGATTTTTTTTCCCTTCCCCCCCCCCCTTCAGATTGTGAAAATTAAGAACGGAAACTCAGCACAGAGGAAGAAGGAGCCCACCACAGCTCTCAACTGATCTGCTGACATCTGCATTTGGGTTTCTTCTTTATTCAGGACTTCTCCAGCCACAGGGCTCTTCCAACTTCTTTAGATACAGGGACCTTTCTTGTAGGTCTGAGTCTCAGCGCCAAAGGAGGCATTCATTAATTGCTGTTTAATTCATTCCTTGATTGGACAAACACTGAATTTCCATTCCGTGCTAGGCTCTGCACTAGGAACTCAGGATCCAGATGTGATCTTTATCCCAAAGTCACTGTCATAGTCTTGTGGAACAAAAGGACTTTAGTTTTCATGAAAGAGAACAAAGAAAAGTAGCTGTATCTGGTGTGAAGGGACAGTGGCCATGCTGAGGTCCACCAACGTGAGCCGTCCATCAGGGCCTTCAGGAGGGCATGGAGCTTGGGCTCTGTTATGAAGGGAGGTTAAGACTGAGACAAGTTTGGAGGCAGCGTGATCCCTGCTAGAAGAAAATTATGGGCGAAATCAAAGAGAAAGACTGAGGCATTCAAGGGGCCACAGTAGAACACTGGCCGGGGCAGATTTTCCTGCTTTTGGCAGTGAGGGTAGGTGACAGGGATTAAGTTAGGTCCAGACTCACCAAGCATGGATTGCAGAATGAACTGAAGGGAGGAGAAACCACAATCGGGAACACCAGAGATTGGCAATGGTGCAGCTGCTCAAACATAAAGCTGCAAAAGGGTAACGTTATGGGACTGGAAAGGAAGGAAGGAATGAGAGAGTGATAGGGAAGGGAGACTCTGCTGAACTTAGATATGACATATAATAAAGACGAAGAGAGAGAACTCTCAAAGGTACCTTGAAGAAGCAAGATGACACAGTCTAACACAGAGAAAGAAAAAACAGAAGTCTACCTCTTCAGGGTATCTGGAGAGGGAAGCGGGGTGAAGACGTGCTAGGATTTAGGTAAGCTGAATTGGAGTTGAGGATGGAGCAGTTCATAGGAATTTCGCAATAACCAGAATATGCTTCTTTCTAGAGTTTCATGGATCGGTAGGTCAAAGTTAGACCAAATTATACAACTCATCCATTGAGTTAGAGCCTCTAAGAGTTATGAGCCTTTGAAGAAAGAGAAAACATCAGAGGCCTGATCATGAGCTTTGAATAGCCCTTTTATTGTAGGTATTTATTATATTAATGTCTGCCCAACATCTTTTAAACATTCTCCTTATATTTGGTAATTTCATATATTATAAGTAAGTCTGTCCTAGAAAACTTGCTCTCCTAGCTTGCAGTGGAGTGGGCATGTGATCTGGGTTCCACCAATCAGATTCATCCAGGGAAGGTTTATATTTAGAACCGTAAAACAGGAGTAGATGATCACATAAGGAGAACCCAGATTTTTCCAAATATGGTGGAGGTGTCAGGTTTTTGGGTGTGGGTTTTCTTTTCTTTTCTCTTTTCTTTTCTTTTCTTTTCTTTTCTTTTCTTTTCTTTTCTTTTCTTTTCTTTTCTTTTCTTTTCGAGACAGAGTCTCACTCTGTTGTCTGGGCTACACTGCCATGGCGTCAGTCTAGCTCACAGCAACCTCAAACTCCTGGGCTCAAGCAATCCTCCTTCCTCACCCTCCCCAGTAGCTGGGACTTACAGGCATGCGCCACCATGCCCGGCTAATTTTTTCTATATATTTTTAGTTGGCTAATTAATTTGTTTCTATTTTTAGTAGAGACAGGGTCTCACTCTTGCTCAGGCTGGTCGGGTGTGGGTTTTCTTAAATCCATAGACTATTATTTTTCTTTAGTTCTGGAAGATTCTCAGCCATTGAATTAGTTTGCTAGGGCTGCCATAACAAAATGCCACAGTTTGGGTGTCTTAAACAACTGAAATTTATTTTCTCACGGTTCTGGTGGCCAGGAATTCAAGATCAAGGTGTCAGCAGGTTCCGTTTCTTCTGAGGCCTCTCTCCTTTGCTTGCAGACAGCCACCCTCCTGCTCTCTCCTCACATGGCTGTCTCTCTGTGCATACAAACCTTTAGTGTCTCTTTTTGTGTCTGAATTTCTTCCTCTTATAAGGACATAGCGACCTCATTTTAACTTAATCACTTCTTTAAAGGCCTTATTTCTAAATACGGTCACATTCTGAGGTACTAGGGGTTAGGGCTTCAACATAATGAATATGTAGGGGGACATATTTTAGCCCATAATATCCAATATCTTCTCATATATTGTTTTTGCTCTATTTTTTCTCTCTTCTTGGAACTGAAATTAAACATATATCAGGGCCGGGCGCAGTGGCTCACGCCTATAATCCTAGCACTCTGGGAGCCTGAGGCAGGAGGATCACTCAAGTTCAGGATTTTGAAACCAGCCTGAGCAAGAGAGAGACCCATCTCTACTATAAATAGAAAGAAATTATTCGGCCAACTAAAAAAAAAAAAAATATATATATATATATATATAATTAGCCGGGCATGGTGGCGCATGCCTGTAGTCCCAGCTACTCGGGAGGCTGAGGCTGGAGGATCTCTTGGGCCCAGGAGTTTGGGGTTGCTGTGAGCTAGGCTGATGCCACGGCACTCTAGCCCGGCAAGAAAGTGAGACTCTGTCTCAAAAAAAACCAAAACACCTCCCAAATCCCTAGTTCCAGTCCACTCCAGAGGCCTGAACACCTCCCAAATCCCTAGTTCCAGTCCACTCCAGAGGCCTGGCTGAACCTCCAAGATTCTATGGGACTTCCCTGACTCAATACAGACATTCCACCTTTTTATTTTAGCAAAATTGTTTTCAACTTAAAGGCTCTTACCTAACACTAATTTACTCTCAGTGTCAGTTAACACCCTACATTACTGCCTTTATCTTCTAATATTTGGGTCAACATTTATCAAATGACAGATTGCCCTATAGCCCTGTACAGATCTTTGTTCCTGTCTACTTGGTTTACCTATAATTTCCCAAATATAACTTCAGCACTTTTAGCACTTCACACTCTGTCCTCCATTCCTTTCAATCCTCTTCCTTTTTTGTTTTTTTTTTTTTTTTTTTTTTGTCTTTTTGTCTCTCCAAGTTGCTTTCTGGATAACATATTCTTACTTATAATACTATTCAGTCATTCTCTTTGCGGCTTTGTTTAATCAGCTATTAAATATGCCAAAGAATGATTTATTTTGGTTAAATTATAGTTTCCAGTTCCAGGTCCCTGGGAGAAGTTTTAGTTGATTTTTTTCAAAACCTCCTTGGTCAAATTTTATGATTTCCTGTTTCTTGCAGATATTTTCCAGTTTGTCTTTTATTTCTTTAAACATAGTAATCATAGTTGTTTTAATATCTATAACCGATAATTCTAATACCTGAATTTTATACTATCTGTTGTTTTTAATTCTTACTCATGTTGTTTGTTTCCTTGTGTAATTGGTCATCTTTGTGTATTGCTCGATGTCTTTGCAAAATTATGTGCAGTGAATTTTTGAGGCCAAGATGAAGGTTATATTTCTTTTTAAAAAAATATTACTTTTGTTTCTCCCAGGCATCTGGAGCTCTATCAGCCCAAGGGGACCCTAAACAAAGTTCATGGCTAGGCATTCTCTGGACCTCCAAGATATGTAAACCCAAGCTGCAAGTCAGGAGCACCTATGCCCTTGTTAAGCTCAACTTATTTCTGCTGAATTCCACAACAATTCCTGGAAGTGGGAGAATTGACATAGGTCTACTTCTTCTTCACCCTTACCTCATAGGAATAGCTCTTCGGAGTCCCAACTTAATACTGGGAGGGTGTCTTACTAGACTTCCCACCTTTGGTACATGCTGGATCTTGACATCTGGCCCTCTTGTTTCTCCTACCCAAATAGGCTGCCAAAACCATAGCCCACCTTTGCAGGAATTAGCAAATGTGTTCAGGGGTACAAAGGTCAATGCTACTGACAATTCCATTAACTTCCTGGATGCACCTTTCCCTTCGATTCTGGCTGAGTAGTTGCTTACTACCATGTCAGCACTTTGATGCTTTTAAGGAGATTTGGTAAAGTCTTATCTGATATTTTTAATCATTTTTCTTTAAGGAGGTTTGGTCCAGATTAATTAGCCCACCACTACCAGAAAGGAAATTGCAGTTGTGGGAGCCATAATAGCAATCATATTGCACCACATGGACTGAGAAGCAGACAGAGCATTACTATAGACAGAATATAAGAGAGAGAGCACCCAGGCACAAAAGGGAGGAGCAGTGACAGCTAGAAAGGGAGCCTGAATACCTCCCAAATCCCTAGTTCCAGTCCACTCCAGAGGCCTGGCTGAATCTCCAAGATTCTGTGGAACTTCCCTGACTCAATACAGACATTCCACCTTTTTATTTTAGCAAAATTGTTTTCAACTTAAAGGCTCTTACCTAACACTAATTTACTCTTAGTGTCAGTTAACACTCTACATTACTGCCTTTATCTTCTAATATTTGGGTCAACATTTATCAAATGACAGATTGCCCTATAGCCCTGTACAGATCTTTGTTCCTGTCAACTTGGTTTACTTATAATTGTGTGAGTTACAAATATAATTCACACCTTTTCAATTCTTATCATTTGCTTATTATTCCTTCAACTAGAATGATTTCCCATTTCTCTATACCTATTAAAACACTACTTATCCTAGAAAGACTGTTTTGATGTTCTAATCACAATTCCTTTACTGTACACCCAAGTAGACTCATCTCTTCTCCCCTCTAAGCCTGTGACACCTTTTTATCATTGTTATCCCTTCCTCTTCAGTCACACTGTCAGGGTACTGAACAGGAGACATGCAATGGAGGTGACCCATGGTTCCCAGAAGTAAGCATCCAGACTGACATTAACCATTCAATATCACATTTTCTGCACATATATTCAATCAATTATCAAATCATCAAATTGTTCTCCTTCCCATACTTCTTCATTTTATGAAATGAAAAGATTGTCAAAAGATAATGCACATTTTAATTTTTAAAATTTTTCCAGAACTACTTCTGAATTGTGGTTTCCCATCTATTCATAAGTCCACCTTTTTGAAAATGCTACAAAATATACAAAGAAAGAACTGAATGAGAAGGCAAAGAAGAAAGGAAGGAGACTTTACTGCACTTAGTTATAGATTGCTTTATTTGGTTTTAGAATCATATGCATTAGTATAGCATCCTCAGTTTATAACCTCAGCTCCTCGAGGGGCAGGCTGCATGGTTCATACTTCTGGGTCTCCAAAACACCTAGCAAAGTGACCATCACATATCAGGATATTAATAAATACTTGAAATACAGAACAGACATGTGTGGAGAAAAAGGAAATTGCTTCCCACGGAAATCTGAAATACTGCAGAAACCTTTAATTTCCTCTTCTTGGAATTCTTGGTAAAACAAGCACTAAAAAATCTCTGAGTACCTTCCAGCTCTCATATAGTTTAGGTATAAATTCTAGGAAACCAGTCTGAATTCAGGTGCCAATTCTTAGATTTATGTGGTTACTAAATGGTGTACCTTACAGAGATGAATGTCCCACTTACCCAAAACACATATAGAGCATCTTTACAGAAAAAGGAGAAAGTTACCTGAAAATAAACATAGGTTTAGTTATTAATAATGTGAACCTCTAATATCCTCAACAAAACACTAGATAGATTAGTTTAACATGCATACGCATTCAGCCCTGCTAAGGCAGGTTTTCTCTGAAAAATGTCTAACCTCCTTCCTTAGGCCAATGCCTTCTTTGATGTGCCCCTGACACAGGAAAGTAATTCCTTATGTTGGGAATCACCTAAAGTCCAAGTGGGTCCTTGGCTTCACACAAGAAAGAATTCAGGAGGGAGCCAACAGTATAAAGTGAAAGCAAGTTTCATTTAGAAAGTGTAGAAAATCTACTCCATAGAGTAGAGGCTAGTTCTTTCTGCAGAGAACAGCCCCCGTGATTTCTTTAGTCCTTCTATTTAAGCAAGAGCTTAATTATAGGCTAAACAGGGAGAGGAATATCCAAGTTATTTCTTGGAAAGGGGAAGTGTTTTCCTGTAATTAGAGTGATGCCCTCCTTTTGACTAAATATGGTCAAACCGGAATTGGCATGGCATCAAGTGCATGATGGGAGTGGGAGTTTTCCTTAGAATCTTTTATGGTAATGAGAGTATAATGAAGCTGCAAAGTCAAGAAGCAGTAGATTTCTCAGCCATCTTGGTTCTAACTGATTGGAACTTGTCCTGCCCCTATCTTGTTTTGATAAGAAGGTTCCTGACTCAGTTAGGCAATGCCTATTAGTTCCCTATCTCACCCTTATTCTCAAAACACTGAACAGGAAAGTGGTATCCATGACACCAAGAAGGCCTCAGACTAATAAAACTCATTCAACATCAGTCTTCACATACATATTTTTTTCTAGTCACAAATTCATCAAATTGTCCTATTTAGTACCCTACATATCTTTACCATGTGTGGAAAGATGTCAGAAAATAAATGTATGATATTTTAAATACCCCAGGATTACTTCTGAGTCATGGTTCCCCATCTATCTCAACGTTCATTGTCTTTAAAAATCTTCAAAGACATAAATAAAGTGCTGAATGGGGAGAAAAAGAAGAGAAAGTACTTAATTACAGATTCTTCTGCTCTGTTCTCAGATTCATGCACATTAGTCTGGCATCCTCAACTAAGTCTTCAGTTCCTTTAGGATGGTTGTGCGGTTTATACGTCTGTGAGTCCAAAATACCTAACATGGTGTCCAGCACATTTAAGGGTGTCACTAAAATCTTAACAGCAGGAGCAAAAATATTTCAAACATGCAGAGTTTGGAAATTACTACCTATGGAGAAATGGAACAGATTAGTTCCCTCTTCCTGGAATTTCTGAGTAATCTCTAATTTCTCTTCACCTTTGATATTGTATGAGCATGAATTCCAGGAAACAAATCTCAATTCAGATGCCAATTCTCATTTTGTGTGTGTGTGGCTAAATGGTATAACTAAAACCAGGACAGAGTTATCCCGGCCCTTACCCAATGCATGTACATTCTCTCTCTCTCTCTCTCACTCTCTCTCTCTCACACACACTCACAAACACACACAAACACACACACTCACTCATACACACAGTATCCTTACAGAAAAATGGGAAAATATATGGCTACATATTGAAGATACCTACTGTGAAGGCAGAGTTCTTCAACAAAACTTCTTCTAGAAGTAGTTTAACACATGTATTCAGCCCTACTAGGGCAAGTTGAGAAATACCTGATCCCTCTTCTCAAGCCAAAGTGTGTTGATGCCAGAGCCTCAAGAAGACATACTTCCCACTGACAGAAGCCCCACCCTGTCTGCTGAGTAGGTGACCAATTCCCCCTTTCCATTAGCTTTTCCTTGGCCAAAGTCCAGGGCTATATTGGGATGGTCATTATTCCAACTCTGTCAGCTCTGAGCCAGAAAATTTGAGTGGCTCCTGAGGGTAGACAAAGAAAAGGTTCCTTGGATCTTAGCTTCTGGAGGGCTCAGCTTGCCCAAAGCCTGGCTGTAATGATTTCTCATCCTTAGAGATTGAACTTGCAGAATTTGAGGGAAAGAGATGTTAGGCATTTAGTGTTGAGTGTGTAAAAATCAGGTTTGAACAATACTGAAGTAAGAGTGAATAAAAACTGGAGAGAAGATTCCCAAATCTTGCATACAAGATTCCTAAGAAATTTGCATGGTGTGAGTAGGGGTGTAAACGTATGTTCTTTAAAAGAGGAAGATTTAACTAGTGCTTAGCTCTTTGGTTCTTGGGCCTAAAGTAATGATTCTCATTTGAGGTTTGAGATCCCTCCATATCCCCACTCCCATGCAAATCCCAGATGGGCTCTCCTTTAAAAAACAGCTCTGTTGAAGTATAATTGGCATACAATACCAATACAACAGATTTAAAATACAGCAGATTTAAAATGTACAATTTGATAGTTTTGATATATGTATACAACTGTGAAATCATCACCATAATCAAGATAACCATCATCCACAAAAGCTTCCTCTTGTCCTTTTGTAATATCTCCCTTCCCTATCCTCTCCCCCATTCCTACGTATTTTCTAGAATTTTATATATGGAATCATGTACTAGATATTAATATATTTATTGTCTGACTTTTTTACTCAGCTTAATCTTTTTATATCAATAGATTAAGGGTATACAAGTGATTCTTGTTACATGGGTGAATTGTATCATGCCGAAGTCAGAGCTCTCAGTGTACCTGTCACCATAATAATGTACATTGTACATAGATAAATTTTTTTTTCTGAGACAGAGTCTCACTCTGTTGCCTGGGATAGAGTGCTGTGGCCTTAGCCTAGCTCAGCAACTTCAAACTCCTGGGCTCAAGTGATCCTCCTGCCTTAGCCTCCTGAATAGCTGGAACTACAGGCATGCATCACCCACCTGGCTAATGTGTGTGTGTGTGTATATATATATATATATATATATATATATATATATATATATCAGTTGTCCAGCTAATTTCTTTCTATTTTTTAGTAGAGACAGGCTGGTCTCAAACTCCTGAGCTCAAATGATCTTCCCACCTCGGCCTCCCAGAGTGCTAGGATTACAGGCGAGAGCCACCGTGCCCGGCCACCACACCTCCCCCATAGAATTTTAAAGTATAAAATTCTATGCATGAGTTATTTTTGTCTGTTTTAGTTTATCCCAGTACCTAGAATATTGCCTAACATGTAGAGGTGATTAATAAAGGTGAATAATGAAAAGAGAGATGTGAAAATGTGCTCTAGTGCCTCACTAACACAGCAGTTTTACTATTAAAGAAAAGAGAATGGACAATGTTAGAGTAAGGCTAATTATTACCATCTCTGCCCTAAGACTATCTACATAGTAACTCAAAAGACTAGAAAATTCAGATAGTGCCTTAAAGACTGTATTAGTTTCCTAGGTATGTGAAACTAACTGGGTGGCCTTATCAACCAACGGACATTTAATCTAGAAGCCAGAAGTCTGAATCCAAGGTATCAGCAGGATTGGTTCCTTCTGAAGGATGTGAGGGAGAATCTGTTCCATGGCTCTCCACTAGCTTTTGCTGTTTGCTGGCAATTTTTGGTATCCTTGGCTTAAAGATGTATCACTCCCATCTGCGCCTTCATCTTCACATACACAATGTTTTCCCCGTGCCTCTGTCTCTGTCTCTGTGTCCAAATTTTCCCAGTCATATTGATCACAGCCCACACAAATGACTTCCTTTTAACTTAATTACCTCTATAAAAACCCTGTTTCTAAATAAGGTCACAATTTGAGTTATTGGGGGTTAGGATTTCAACATATTTTTTTGGAGAGACAAAGTTCAACTTACAACAAAGACTCTGGAATTTTATCAGAGACTCTTGGGGAAATCCCCTATATTTGTCCTTTAGAATACCTCCTAACCTCCCCTGCCCCCCACCATGGGAGTAACTTTCCCTTCTCTTGGGAAGCATAAATGATTAAGAGAAAATGTTAATTTTGTCTGTTATCTGCTCTTAAGGAAGTATGCTATGTTTAGGTGCCTCTTGCGTGACATAGAGTATATATTCTCAAGAGAGAGGAAAACATAGAACATGAACATATACAACCTTTCAGTTTACAGCCTCTTTGTGGAAATTTGCCTGCAAATATCCTTAATTTTATCAACTGAAAGATGTGATTGGATGTCACCAGAGGGGCACAATTTCTGCCCTGGGAAGGTAGAAAATAGACCAAAACATTCCCCAATCCAATCCCAGCCCTTTTCTGGGATAGTCACCAGTTTTTCTCTGCAAGTCTAGGCACTATGGTGTTTCCCTGAAAATAAGACCTACTCATAAAATAAGCCCTAGCAGGATTTCTAAGCATTTGCACAATAGAAGCCCTACCCCGAAAATAAGACCTAGTGATGGGCGTGGCCACGCAACGCATCTGCACAACCCATGCATTTCGTAGGGGAGGGGTAAAGAAGACGAGCAGCCCTTCTCATCTGCCCCATGAGAGCTCTATTGCTCGACATGAGAGATTGGGGCCAATGGTTCTAAAGGAAATAGAGTGCAAGAAACTCAGGATGGAATTCGGGGTTTGGAGAGTTACGATGATGGTCCAGAAGAAGATGAGTTAACTGTATTTGAATCAATGTAGATTGTTGTACCGTAATTTAAAAAAATAACACATCCCCTGAAAATAAGCCCTAGGGTGCCTTCTTGAGGAAAAATAAATATAAGACCCTGTCTTATTTTCGGGGAAGCACGGTAGTTGTGAGTTAAATTCTCTGCTATCATCCACACAATAGCAAAAGAGATCCATCAGCATTTTGGCGTTCTATAATTTCCATTTCGTTGTAATCAAAGGGATCAAGAACTCTTTCTCCTACAGGGAGCGTGGAAACCCACATTTGGTGCACCCCATGACAGAAGGTCTAACGCTTGGAGGACTGAGGTGTGCCCCTCTTCCCGGTGGCAAGGGGAGTGGCAGTGGACATCTGTTTCTGTTATCTGTTCTGGCTCTGCTCTCTAGCTCCTGAGCGGAGGCCAGCAGTCTTGGGCCTCTGGGGAAGATGAGGAGAGGGAGGATGCTGAGTTCTCAGGAATCTCAAGCGCCTCGAACACCAGCCTCTGCTCCGCGCCTGGGCACAGTCCCTAGGGAAGCGCGTCTCCGCTCATCCCCTTCCCCAGCCACCGGTCACAACAGCCACCACGCGGTGGAGGACGCGCCTACAGCTTCTCAGGGGGACTCTCTGGGAGACACAAAGACACAGGTTCCACGGAAAGGGCCCCGGGGGCTTCCCCAGCTGCAAGCCCCGACCCAACCTGAAAGACAGCCTCCTCTTCGGACCTGCAGAGTCGGGGCATGAAGACTGCAGTCTGCTCTGGCCCAGACTGGGGAGCGAGCTCTGGCCGACGCGGGCTACCTGCTCTTTGCGCGTCCGGGGTCAGGGGAGAACGAGCAGGCGAGGTTTTTTCTTGGTCCTTTTAACGCCCGGCCTACGTACGCTTCTTGGAGACGCGAAGACTCTTCTCCCGCGTCAGGACCGAAAAGTGTCAACACCCTGCAGAGAACTGCAGTCGCGGCACGCAGGGGTGTCAGGACAGAGTTTTGCTCTGCTTTCGCGCTGCCACCGGTACCCTCCAGCCATACTGGGGTCGAAATCAAGAAGTTAATTCGTCCGTTCAATAAATGGGTTTTGAGTGCCATGCTGGCGCGACCCCTGCCGTCCGGGGGCGGTCACCTTCAGGATCCCAAGAGCCGCGCTCTCTGAGCGGAGAGCGTGAGGAAGACGCTTCCCTTCAGCTCCCAGGGTGGCTGGGCGGGCGGGCGGATGCAGATTCGAATGGTGCGGCAGAAGGAGGGAAGAAAAAAGGCTTTTCCCGGGCACCTCCCCC
This sequence comes from Mirza zaza, assembly GCA_008750895.1. Taxonomy (NCBI): domain Eukaryota; kingdom Metazoa; phylum Chordata; class Mammalia; order Primates; family Cheirogaleidae; genus Mirza; species Mirza zaza. Next base: position 23,092 of record VSMD01029611.1, read on the forward strand.
TTAGCGTCTTTTAGTGACACCTAAACTCGTGGTTTAAAGTCGGGGGGGTCCAGAGGACAGCCCTGAAAAAAGGATAGAATGATATGATTAGGAAAGGTAGGAAGTGCCTTTGAGTAGGGTGGCACTGTGGGCCTAGCAGTCTAAGGTCTGGGTTTTAGGCTCCAGTCTCTCAAGGGGCCTATGTTCAAACCTCACTGCTGCCAAGGTTTTTCTTCCCGCATCTCCAGCGATTATTCCGTATGTCTTCACCCTGGATTTGACCCAAGGTCAAAACCCAACATCCGAATTTTCCACGGGACTGGGGCAATGAGACCAGAGAATGAATGGATGTCTCACAGCCTACCCTGAGGAAGCTCATGAAATAACCCTGAAAGTGCAGGATGTTTCCTTAAAGATAGCGTAGGGTAGGGTGCAGAGGGGAGCAGAGAGTGAAGTGAGCCTTTGTCTCATTTGCTTTTAAATGTCAACTCTAAGAGATTTGGGCAGTTGCACACAGAGTCCGTAGACTCCCCACTGCGTTTTCTACAGGATGTTGTCTCCTATTTCTCCACCCATTCACTGTCTGGGCTCTTACTACAACCCCCTCCTGGACCTACTCCTCCTTTGGTTTCTCTCCATCCAGCTCCACCACCAGGATAGTAAAGGAAATGAGTTAAGCAGGACACAAATCGCCAAGGGGGGGCAACCGTCCACCAGCTCAGAGAGGTGATGTTAAAGAAGATTCGACTCCCAGGCTTGAGCCAACCAAATTAGACCACCCTGGCCCCTACCCACCCTACAAAGAGACCTAAGACCAGTTCAAAGTCAGAATTTGAGTTCTTTAAGGGACATCCTTACTTTCTGACCTTTGAGGGGGGTAGTGGCCTTCCTGCCCCATGTACCCATGGTACCCTGGAGGTGCACTGGGCAGGATTTGGCATCCATCACGCCCAGGTTTGAATCAGGCATTGTTCTTTACTCAAGGCTTTGGGAAGGAGTCACAGTTCATCTTAGTATGTGGGGATGGAACCTAACTGGCCCATGCCTTAAGGAGGCAAGTGGTAAGTTTGTCCATGTGGCTTGTTACTCTAGTCAACTCTACCACAGTGGCAGGGACTGGATGATTATTTGTTATGGGGGGGAGACTATCCTGGGTACTGCAGGATGTTTACCAGCATCCCTGGCTTTTACCCACAGGATGTCAGTAATACTGCTCTCCCTCCCCAGCTTTGACAACCAAAACTATCTCCAGACATTGTCAAATGTCCCCTCAGAGACAGTCATCTCTGAAGATGTTTATCTCCCAGTGTGTGGCTTGTCTCTTCACAATGTCTTTCATAGGTCAGATGTTCCAAATTTTGATGAAGTTCAGTTAATCATGTTTTTCTTTTGTGGGTCATATTTATAGTGTTGTTGCATCTAAGAAATCTTTTCTCCATACAAGTTGACAAAGGTTTTACTCTAAAAATTTTATAGTTGTGGGTTTTATTGTTAGGTCTATAATCCATTTTAAGTTAATTTTTGTATATGGTGTGATGTAGGGATTAAAAATATTTTTTGTTGAATTTTTCTAACACCATTTGTTGGAAAACCTACCATTCTCCACTGCATTGCCTTTGAAGCTTTGCCAACAATCAAATGACAATGTATGTGTGGTTATCTCTGTACTTCTATTCCATAGACCTATTTTTATTTCTTTTTTAGAGACAAGGTCTTGCCCAGGCTGGAGTATAGTGGCACTGTCATAGCTCATTGCAGCCTCAAACTCCTGGGCTCAAGCCATCCTCCTGCCTCAGCCTCCCAAGTAGCTGAGACTATGAGCACACACCACCACACCCAGAAATTTTTTCTTATTTTTTGAAGAGATGGGATCTCGATATGTTGCCCAGGCTGATCTCAGACTTTTGACCTCAAGCGATCCTCCTGCTTCAGCTTTCTAAAGTGCTAGGATTATAGGTGTAAACCACTGCACATGGATGAGAAAGGTTCCTTCTATTCCTAATTTACTGAGGGTTTATATCAGAAATGAATGTAGAGTTTTGTCTGCATCTTTTGATGTAATCGTATGATTTTTCTTTTTTAGTTTGTTAATGTAATGAATTACATTGATTCATTTTGTTTTGTTTTGTTTTTTGAGACAGAGTCTCACTCTGTCACCCGGGCTAGAGTGCCGTGGCGTCAGCCTAGCTCACAGCAACCTCAAACTCCTGGGCTCAAGCAATCCTCCTGCCTCAGCCTCCCCAGTAGCTGGGACTACAGGCATGTGCCACCATGCCCAGCTAATTTTTTCTATATATTTTTAGGTGGCCAATTAATTTCTTTCTATTTTTAGTAGAGACGGGGTCTCGATTTTGCTCAGGCTGGTTTCAAATTCCTGACCCCAAGTGATCCACCTGCCTCGGCCTCCCAGAGTGCTAGGATTACAGGCGTGAGCAACCTTGCCCGGCCACATTGATTCATTTTTAATATCAAACCAACGTAGCTTTTCTAAAATAAATCCCACTTGATCCTGATGTATCATTATTTCATGTATTGTTGGATTCAACTTGCTAAAGTTTTGTTAAGAATTTTTGCTTCGGCCGGGTGCGGTGGCTCACGCCTGTAATCCTAGCTCTCTGGGAGGCCGAGGTGGGCGGATCATTTGAGCTCAGGAGTTCGAGACCAGCCTGAGCAAGAGTGAGACCCCATCTCTACTATAAATAGAAAGATATTAATTGGCCAACTAATATATATAGAAAAAAAAAAATTAGCCGGGCATGGTGGCACATGCCTGTAGTCCCAGCTACTTGGGAGGCTGAGGCAGCAGGATTGCTTGAGCCCAGGAGTTTGAGGTTGCTGTGAGCTAGGCTGACGCCACGGCACTCACTCTAGCCTGGGCAATAAAGTGAGACTCTGTCTCAAAAAAA